>VXBU01004146.1:210466-227257 GCA_013400315.1 Bombycilla garrulus
GGGGGGCGATGTTTCACAGTGGCAAATCCGCAGGCGAGCCATTTGTGAACTGTGTGGCCACAAGAGGACTGGTATTCTTGTGGGGAACCTATGGCAAAGCAGGAGGGACTCCTGCTCTTCCTGATGGGTTGGGGAAATGATTGTTCAGTGGGTGGATTGACTGAAAATCCTAGGTTTTGTGTTTTCATGTTGTCAGTGAGAGAGTGAACAGCAAGTGGGGGGAGGATGGATGTTTTGGAAGTTTCATTCTGGTTTCTTTGTTTTTCCTTCCTTTTCAGAGTTAGTTAATAAAGTTTCTTTTCTATACTTTAAGTTTGGGTGGTTGTGCTCCTTCTTTGGTCCTATCTCACAGCAGAAATTTAGAAAGATATATTTTCATGGGTGCACTGGCCCTTGACCGGTGTCAAACCATGACATTCTTGGTTCCCTGACCAGGAATCAAAATTTGGTAAATAAACCCATGACAGCTGTATATTAGAAGATCCAAACCAGGTTCAGAAACTAAAACTATACCGCCAGTTGTGCCACATCCCTCATGAGCCTGCTGCTGGGATGTCTCCTGGTACATGTCTGAGCAAAGAGACACTGAGAAATGATCACTAAAAATTGCCCTGACATCAAAGTGTGTTTCCACTGAAGCAGCTGGATTAAGTGCATGTATAGCTCCTCTTGTTTTGAAATAAGGTGTAATGTAAGTCAAGATGCTTTCGAGGAAAGAAAACAAGACCCGTTTTATTTCTAAATGCTCATAACCATGTGTTTTAACTCATGTGCTTCTGTTACACATATTAAGTAATTCAGGATATTTTTCCTGCTCTCCTATTACATTCCAGTCCGTAAGGAATTCAGAAGCTCTGTAGACTTGTTAAGAAGATGAGACTTATTAGTAAAAGATCTTTTCATTCACAAGACAATACTTGCAGTGCCCTCAGTTAACTGAGGCAGCTGCAACTTCCTGCTACCAACAATGAGAGGTTTGTTCTCACTGTCCAGATATAAAAGAGTATTTTCATCAAAAAGTGCTGAGAACAAAAAGTGTCTATCATAGGCTGAAAAACATCTGAAAATTTACCAAAAAAAATCATCTGCAGAAAAACCCCAGAGTTAGCATAAAACCAAATCTCCCCAAAAATGTGTTTGAGTGCTAAAACCATTGATAAGGCTACTGGCTAGAGAAGCAATTCCTCTTGTTTTATTAAATCTTTTCTCCTACCTGAAAGTATACAAGCTGTCACTTCCTACAGACATGGTCTAATCCCAAATTTACAGATTGCTCTTGTTGACAGTATTTTGCTTTGAATAACCAGGAATTCATCTAAGCCTGGGGGCCAGCAGGAACCTGACCATTTTTCAGGAGCTCCACCAGACACTGGCAGCACTGCAGAGGGTCAGAGTCATCAACAAAACTCTTGCTGGCCCAAAGCTTTATCCTACCAGGATTTCACAGGCCTGAACTTGCTCCTGTTTTATTCCCTGGACTGGAATCTTATATGGCAGCTAGTAAATATCTGTAACAGTGTGGTTAATACCATCACCCACTGAACAGCCTGATCCATGCCTCTGTTGTTATCTCCCAGTCATTTGGGGTACTGCTTTCAGGAGCTATGTACTGTGCTTACAAGAGACGGAAAGCACAGGAAGAAGGTGTTTCCCTTTTCTTCATGGTGACATAGTTTCCTTGCTCCATCTTATATTTAAAAAAATAAAAAATTCTTGAAATTCACACAACTGAATTCTGGTGGCTGTGCCACCAGAAAATGCCAATACAGCACTAGGCAATGGCATCCATCCACTCAATTCAGGCTAGAGAGGACAATAAGGACAATACTCCTACTCTTAGGCTTGCACAGAATCAGCCTCATCACTGACTACAGAAAGAGCCTTTCCCTAGCACCTTCTCTGAAATTACACCACCCTGTGGTCGTTTGACTTTAGGAACTTTGATCTTATGCCCCACTCCGAACTTGCTTTGACCTCTGCCCAGTTAGTCCAAATTAAGTAGGAGAGTAAACACAGAGAGGAGAGAATTCATGTCGGCAAGGGGTGAAGAAGTGAGAGATAAAAACAGTAGCAAGTTAGCTTCTCTTTCTTTAATCATGTTTAGCACTACAGCTCTCAGGAACTCTGAAGATGACCCTTGAAGGCACTGGAGAAAGGGTTCTTACGGAAAAATCTGCAGAAAATGAGATAACATATAAAATCTGGCATGATATGATATGTCAAAGACAGCAACAAGGAAAGCACAGAAGCCCAACAGTGGGGTGAAGGAATCAGCAGGTGGCCAGGCTGCCCATCCCAAAAGTTATAAATGCAGTTCCACTCAAATTGTGAGATTAGTCAAAGAAAAACTACATAGGTTTTGGGGCACTTTAAACAAGAGATTTTAGTTCATATGTATCTGTTCTTTAAACATTTGCAATAGAGGCACCAACTACATCCAGCCTACAATTTGGAGCTCAAGTTCACATGCTGCTTTTAATAACTAGTACTAAAAATAGATAAGGCTCTCATTTAAATGGAAGAAGAATACAGGCCAGAAGATGCTTCAACAGGAGACATGGGGATTTAAACCTTGTCGGTGGGGAAAGAAGTTAATGCCCCTAAATTGGTGTTAATGGGGAAAGAAGTTAACATCCCTTCCTGTATTCCAGTCAGGAACTGTTCTGGTAAGGACTTGAGAAATGGACCTAGCCTTCTGAGGGGGCTTAAAGCACCTAAAGTGGAATACAGAAGCTGGCAGAACAGAAAGAGTATCTCGAAGCAAAGTGATGAAGGTAAAAGTGGTAGTGCTTTTGGCAGTGCTGTTTGATAAAATTAAGGACAAGCATCACAAAGATATTATTTAGCATAAGAGGCCATCAAGACATGGATAATTCAATTACAAAGAAAAAAATGTGTAAGAGACAAACAAGCCAAAGAACTTTCAGAATCTGGAATACATGGAATAGAGGTCATCCATATTCTTCAAAATCTTTATATAGTACCCATAAATTCCTGAGAATCTTTCTTCTGCATTATCATTTTAACTCTACCCTTCCTGAACTCATTTGCCAGAATACCTTGGGTTTTAACTCCTATGGGCTAATCTTGTGCAGCTGGACCTGCTTTCATTCACAGCCTGAGACAAACCCTTCCTTGCCATGTAAGAACACTAAAACCTCTACAAATCCTCAAGAATCCCCAGCCTTCTCGATTGTCATTTATCTCATTGACATACATTATACATGAAGTTTCCTACAGTGACTCACCCCTTTGAACTTCATTGGTTTTACGGAAAGAAGTTTGTCTCTTCACTTGACATCATCAATTATCCCTCCCAGTCACACCCGTGGTCTCCTCAGTGAAGCTGAACCACTTACTATCTCAAGAATTTGCATAAAGAGAGATTATGATAACAGACTGAGGGTGAAGCTCTGTGAAACCATTTGTAGTTCTTCTACAACATTGTTGTCAACAGTGTTACGACACTAATCTGTAGGCAACTAACAATTTAACTTTAAAAAGCAGAATGAAGGGTCCAATCGTCTGAAGTTTTCTGCATAGAAGTAGCTTATATGGCATTCTGAAATCCACAACTAGAAAATCATTAAGTCTCTAGAGTCATAGCATCAGCTCTAAAATTATGAGATAAAGAGCTGAAAGATTTGATTCTTTTCAATTGCCTCTGCAATCAACGCAGTTGTGTTATGCCCTGTCCTCCTCCCCCGTTAGCCATCAGGGTGAAGAGTTAAGTTAAAAAAAGATGACAATGGGGGCAAGGGGTGGGAAGAGTAGCTTAGCAGCTACTCTTCGTAGAAGAGCAGAAATGCTTAGTTTAGATCTCCTCCAACATCACAACATCCCCTTATATTTTAACATGATAAATTTGATTATTCCTGAGTATCATTAACTTAAATTGGCTGTGGTGAAACAGTCACTCTGATGGCTTCGAAACTCATCAGGATTCACTACTGAGGCAAGCAAAGCAGCTCTGAGCTGATGTTGCTTTGTAGCAAAGGCTGGAAGGAACTGACCAGGCTTTGCTGGAAACCCCCACAGCCTGTGTAACTCTGTCTGATGAGCCTCCACTGCCATCGTCTGGTGCAATCTTTGCCTGACAGTGCAACACATTGAAAGTGTGTTCCCAACCCGAACAATGCATGTGCAAAAGCAGGGCAGAAAGAGGTACTGAATCACAGGAAGATGACACACCACCACCCACTCACCTCCACCCCCAGAGAAAACCCACAAACCCTCTTCTTTGAGCTCATGCTTGGGGGCTTAATGTTCTGGAGCCAATGGATCTTCAAAAACACTCAAATCAAAAGAAGGTTCCATTTAGGTACAAAAAGAAAAAAAAATCTTGATTTAAAAATATACTTAAAATTGAAGAGAGCTGACAAATCAAGAAATCCATGAGGGATTTTTGATACTCAACAACCATCTCTTGACATACTCTCCCATTCCATGTTTTTTTTTTTTTTTTTTTAAATACTGAGTCACACCATATGAAAAAGATATCAGGGCAAGTTATTAATGGTTTTGGGGACAGGGGACACAAACTGACAATAATTAACAGCATCTGCCTTAACTAGCTCTGTACCTAGTACATTTTATTTTTTCCATTTTTTCTCCCTCCACTTATTTGTCACCATTTCTTCATGGCTTTGCATTACCTGTTTGCTGAAACCTGTGCCAACTGAATTGTGATGTTTATCCAGCTATTTAACTTGCACTTGAACAAGTAGGTCCTCATCTAATACACATAGTAACAAGGAGGAATAATTCATAAATATAGTCTCTGAAGATGCAAAAGCCAGTATTAAGAATTTTCCAAAACCATTCTTGTCCTTGAGACAGGAAAACCCCATTTCAATGCACAATTCACTTCAGACCTCTCAGAGTGCACAAGACTTGGGAGAGTCCAGGCAGCGCAGCACCATGAAGTTGAGGCCCCAGAAGCCATGTAATTAATTAGGTAGGAATATGTCCTGAGCTAATTATCCCTGTGTCTGACCAATCAGAGATCATTACTGCACTGGCACTAACAAAGCATTCCTAGGGCTGGGTTCATGGGTGCTGCCCTACTTGCCCACTCAAGCTCCAGGGAACCACACAGCATCTGAGTACAGGTCCTCATTCCCACTCTTTTCACATCTATGAGTTAGCCCTGTAAGCAGGAAAGTCTTACCAATGGTTGTTATTGCAGAGATGGAGAAGAAGAAAGACCCACTGTAGTCCCACCTGCCCAGGCTAGTGGTGTTTCCCTCAAGCGTTACGCCACTCTTGTATGCTTGGATGGTACCCTGCAAAGAGACAGTAATATGAGATCCCACAAACCCCTTTAAGGCAAGTTCATATGACTGGCATTTCCACTTCTGGCTGGTAAAATCCCAAACTACAACCACTTCTGATTCTGTTGTTTCCCTCTTAGTAGAGGATATCTTGTGCCTTAGAGACCAAAGGGTTGCAAGGTCAGAAAAGCCAGCATATTGCTTCTAAGAAAAGGGCATCTACAGCAATAAAAGAAAGTTGAACATGCATGTGGTAGATTAGATAGATAAATGTGTAAGAGATTGGAGGATAAGATCTAACTAGAGAAGGCCTAGACAGACAATAATTAAGACTGTCTTATGATATATTCATGAAGAAAATGAAATGTTTCCAGATGAGATATTTCAATGGCAGAAGTCCCAGAGCAGCAAATATGCATGCATATGTAAATGATACAGATCCCAAGCAGGGGACCCCCCTGGACTGGGGAGGAGTGTATCTGGTGTGCTATAGGAGACTGAGAAGACACAGGTTGGCCAATATGTCCCCACACTGGGACTACAAATGTGAATGAACACATCAGATTCACATTATGCCTGATTCTGTTCAATCCTCCTGGGAAAGACTAGAAGTTACTAGCCAAAGTGTACAGAGTTATGCCAAAATAAGATATCAGATGTCTTAACAGTGCCCACATCTAAGTATACCTTCCCATGCCAATAAAATTAATGACAGTTGTATACAAAATATTATTCACAGCATGGACACTAAACATTTCATACTTCATTTGACAGCTGATTATCTTAGAATGCAAAGTGCAACCAAAAATAAATAAAATTCATTATCTCTGAAAAAGATATGCAGATACTAAATAATACTGTCCTTATCCAAACAAAAAAGACTACTGATAAAGCTTTCACCACTGGTAATAAATGGAATAACACTCAGATTTTGATCAGTCTTTGGTTTTATAATGAAAGTGTAGTTTATACATCCACCAAACTGGCACGTCAAGCTTACACTGCAAGGAAGCTTTTACATAATTTATAATACTATACAAGGCTGTGAATTAAAAACTGTTTCCAGGGTCCCAAGCAGCAGCTTAACTACAGGAGCATTATCTCTTTTCTCTAGAGCTACTAATTTTCACACTACGACCAAGGAGCAGCTCAGAGATCAACACATTTTTCTAAGCAATAAACACTGTTTGATAGAGGTTCTGAGAAATATCTTGATTTACTCATAACTGAAGGCAACTTAAATGCCTCAGGGTAACATCATAAATTCTAAATTATGAAACAGAGCAGAGAGCTTGTGCTCTGAGAAGGGCTAAGGCCTGCACATGTTGTATTGCATTTTGCCTCCTTCTGTGAATTGTCGATGTGACGTGAGTGGGGCAACTCAAAAAAAGATTTTGTATATAGCATTAGTGACATAAAAGAAGCAAGCTCTGCTTCCCTTCTCTATGCAACTTCCTCTGAAAAAAATTTAAGAAAAGAGAGAAAAAGTTGCTTTAAGAAGCATTTTGAACAGTTGTGTGTAATTCCCCAACTCATCTTTCTTCTTCCAGGCCTGGTGTCTGCATTGAGGTTTGTCAAGTTGCATGGGGTGCAAGCTGACAATACTTGACCTTTGGTTTAAGAAGTGTAAGAAACTCTGCAGACAGTGACCTAGACAGGAACCACAGTGTGCATGAACATAAAATAACTTGCAAAGTAAGCCAAATGGCAAGAGAGACACTAGAAAACTGTAGAAATGACCTATTTTTCCCCCTCTAGAAACCAGTAGTTAAATAAATTTTGAAATAAAATGCTTGATACTTTCCTAAAAGATTTCTTCTAAATAAACTGTGATCTCTGCAGTTCTTAGTTAGTCTTGAACACACATATACCTGTTGGAACAGCAAGAGTCCAGGTCTTGGATAAATTTATTATCAGCTGGATCATTGATACTTGAAAAACTCAAACAAGCAGCATGTTTGTTGTCCATTCTCCTGCCTGATGTCCTACTGATAAGAGCTCAGCAGTTGATAACATGACATTCAACATCAAGCTTTTAAAGTCAGAAACACTTAAGAACCAGAGAGGATTGCAAAACCTGTGGCACAATTGGTCCAAACAAATGGTAAAGCCTTCATGCAGAACAGGGAAACAAAGAGCCTGCAAAAGACATCATGTGAGAAGCAAGCAGCAGTAACCAAGTCATTAAATGTTTGATTTTTGCATCTTTGCCCCACTTCTGCTCTGTCTGGTTTGGAAGCAAAAGGCTGAGCAGTTATGAGCACCCATGCCAGCTTGGCAGTCTCAGTATCCCATGGTCACTGTTACCTTTCCCCAAGTAGTGATGCTACTGTCAGGAAGCACAGGATGTGTCCTGAGGCTCTGCAGCAGTTGCTCTAAATGCCGCAGTGACCTGCACTGCTGCCAGTGGGAATGAAGTACCACATAACCATTACTCGCTGGCCAAGAGCGAGCCCTGAGCCCACCGAGTGCCAGCTGTTTTCTGTTCCTGGTACCGAGGCACCTGGTATGCTTACTGAGGTCTCCAAGCACCTTCAGCAATAAGTGTCTAAGCATTTCTTTATTAAATCTTGTTATCAAACACCCAGATACCGTCATGAACCATTAGGCCCACCCACCTGTTGAAGCCAGCCCAATATTCACACAAATCAAAGCCACTTGAATAAATGAACACTCCCAGAAAAAAATATCAAGTTCATTATTGTTAGGAAGAAAGAGCTACTGATACCACCCTTAAAAGGGAAGACTTACAGTGTTTGGTGATAAGGATACCAGCTTTTATTTTCCTAAAGTAAAAAATATTTCATTATACTATCTAGAATCAACCTTTGACATAGCAGCAATGACAACAGAAAATGAAAGATTGACTCTCCTGAGAATGGTAGAGCTAATGGAGCTTGCCTTCCTGCAGATGTGCCCAGGGGGCAGAGTCATGAAAGAGAAATCCATAGATGGCTATTAATGCACAGAAATTACTTCTGGCATAGGAAGTCATTGGATTGCACACTCCTGAAGGCTGACCGAGCATTCAGGGAGTTATCAGTGAATACTCGGCTTAATTTGCTATATTTCTTTAGACTTTTGCTTATTGCTTTTTTTCATAGAAAAATTTAGAATGGTTTATAATTTTAGAGAGAAAACAGGAAAAACCCAGCTGATATACACTCTAGCAGAACAGCTGAATTCTCCCCACTTTTTCCATTGAAGAGGTGTTGACATGTCTCTGCTACTGATTTTTAAATGCATTTGAAGTATATTTTAGCCTGTGGGTTCAAGAGGTACTAAAAAGAAAGTGAATCACACATGTAGCACCATAAGTGCTTAGTTTCCTTAGCCAGCCTTTTTGATAACAGAAACTTTGTTTTACTTTATGATTACTTTGAGCTGAAATACTAGGGGTTTTCCTTTTTCTCTTAATTAGGCTGATGATTTATAGTGTCTGCCTCAAAACCTAATGTATTAAAAGGAAAAGCAAAAGCAGCCTCTTAAATCCAGCGTTCAAAAGCAGTTAACTGTCTGATCTAAGACCTCAGTCAACTGCTCAAACCCAAAAAATACTGAACTTGCAGAGCTTGGGCTTGATATTTTGGGAACTTTAAAGGTCATGTGCAACTCAAAGAGCAGAAAGCGAACAGGTGAGTGGTTAAAATAATCAGAAAAAAACCAAATGCAGTGGTTCTTTGGTTTCTACTGACAGACAAGCTGTACAACATAAAACCATAGTTTCACTTCCCTGCACATCTTTCCCTCTCTCTAAAGTGATAAGTTATAGTTCACAGTGACTACTTCATCTTTAGCTGACAATACTTACATAATATTAAGCTACAGATAAAAGTTTTGTGGGAATTACTGTAACTCCTGTAGGATTTATAAACTGAAACTTTAAATTCTTGAACCCTCACAGGTCAATGAAACTTCATTTGCAGGCTGCCACATTTTCTTATCAAGTAGGCTATTCTGGTTTCTGACCATGCAAGCAGGCTTTGCATGGTGCTACTTAATATTGCTGTGGCTAGTAATTAGAACAGCAGCATGATTCCTACTCAAAGAGGTCTAACTAAAATGTAGACATCTGTCCTGTTACCTTTGTGATAAAAACATGCCTCAGAATAGTCAAATTGGGCTTCCAGCTCCACTTTTCTCAAGTATAAGCTCTGAAGTTTCAGTTAGGAATGTCATAAGCTAATGCTTGTAAATGCAAGTTCTGTGTTAGTTTACATCCCAGTACAAAAGCCTGCTTTGTGCATATTTCTGCAAGGAATTCCCTCCTTGAATTCAAGCTAAGTGGTAACCTTGTGAGGAAGTTGCAGATTTCTGTTGACTCCCTTATCACACTTATTTTAGGATGGAAATATTCTTTCCTTGTCATTTACTATCAGTTGCTGGTTCTTTCTGCAGCAACATCCATACACAAAGTTACTGCAGTTTCTTTTGAGTCAAAAAAAGAAAATAATAAAAAATTCAATCACCGCTACAGTGTGAATTTTAACCCTTCACAGCTCTAGGGCTGAACTTTCACAGATGACTAACAATGAATGACCTATACTAGAGTTTTACCACCCTACACAGCTTTGTAGCAATAAACTCATAGTAGTTATTACAGTCACACCAGCAAAAATTAAACCATACACTTTGAATTATACTCAAAAGATCTGTTCATACAGTCTAGCTAAAAATCAACTAACTCCAAAACAAGAAAAACCAAACCACCAAAACCCAGCCTCAACAACTACTCAAGTTTGGTTCCCACTTGACACTTGAGTATTGCATCTTCCTTCCCACAAAATGTAGGTTTATTCTTTTGTATTTGCTGCAGAGGCACTCTATCCTTCAGCCATACTCATAAGCCTCATTCACCATATCTGCTGTGTTATCAGCTCTGGGTAACTCCCAGCTTTCTCAGCTTAACACACGCTTCCTCTCTTCCACGATTATCACATGTGGACCCTTCCACCACCAGTCAGTCTGTGGCTGCAGCACGGCTTCTGATCACCAAGTACTGCAAAAGGAAGGACCATTATTTAATCTGACCTCCTTGACACTAACTAAAAATTCTGTCTTTCACCTCTGCAGTGAGTCACAACAGCATGTGACAGATACAGTGTTCAAAAAAGGCATTTAAGATCATCAGTAAAGAATGAATGTGTACATGTAAACTGAGGCACCATGTTCTTCGCAATCTTTCTTCAGAACACTGTGCTTCTCTCTCCTCCCATAATCTTTACAGCAAAAATTAAGCTTTATATAAATGATTAAACAGACTGATTCTAATCTGTCTGCCCTCCCCAAAACGAGCAAATTAAGGGAAAATAACAAATGCAAAGCCCCAAAAAATTACAACCCTACCAAATATATCCATAAGAATTAATGATTTGCTTTTTCTGAAGGAAACCATAAGGGAAAGAGTCATACAAACATCCTTTCTATAAAATGTGGCTCCTGCCATTTCTATTGTCCCCTGCTTCTAAACTGTGGCATTCTAGCCAGAGGTCACAGTAATCTTGAGATACCTTTAAAGGCAAAAGCAGTATTTACTAACTGTATTTGAGAGCAGTTCTCAAGGAAGGCAAAAATGGACTGATGCAAGAAACTTTATTCCCAAGTTTAGTTGAAGTTTACATATTCACATACAAAAATCAACTTTTCCAGGGCATACACGTCCTCCTGAAAATGGCTTGCCTCATTTCAGACATTTCTCTTCACCTTCGCAACCTATAAAGGAGAAAAATAAGGTGTTCAAAAGACACCAAGCTACCATTTAGATTAATGAGAAAACAACTCAGAAACTTTGTGCACTGGAAATTCTGTGTAATGTTGGTATATAAACATTCATTTATGCCTCACAGAATTCCAGCTATAAATCAGAAGAAAATGGTTAACATTAACCTTGGTCTTGGATTGCAAGGACAAAGGTCAATTAATTTCCAAATAATTGACAAATAGATTATTAATCATACCTTTCCCAGCCATAAGCTCTTATCCTTTGTCCTTGTCTGGAAAGGAAACTTATATGAATTCTGCCTAGAAAAGAACTGGCACAAAATAAAAAACAAACAAAAACCCATCTGGATTCTTTTGAATTTATAGTTTGTTTTTTTTTTTTTTAAGTTTATGCCATTTGAATAACTTGAGAGCTGATCACATAACTGCTCCCCTGTCTCCCCAGCAATGTTTGCTAATGTAATTGGCACTAGTTCCTCAAAACCAAAGGAACACTGAGAGCAAAAGTATTTTTACTTTGCAGCTGGGTCTGCATGACCATTTCTAGAATTCATCTAGACTTACTCGCCAACAGGAAAGGAGCAAAATGTAATCTAGTGCAGTAATGCTGCAACCAGTGCTACCCTAAGCCACGAGTACTTTTTCCTGAAAATTAAGCTTTTATATCAAGGAGGAGCCTGTGGCATGATTCATGAGACAAAGTGTTGCTGAATTCCAGTCACTTCCCCAACTCCAGTGAGAACAGGCACTCAACAACTGGGCTCCAGCAGAAGTAGGCAGGGCCTGTTGAAAAAAGTTCAAAGAAGCTGCCTGTATAATTTACAGAGCACAGAAACGTTGCATTATATTATCCTTGTAAAACCGAGATTTCTTTCCTTAGTTGTTTTTCTTTTAATTGCATTTAAAATGATAAAGCATGAAGAACAAGTACATGTATGAATAACCCACATCTTCAAACAACTGATAAGAATTACCACTTCTCTTTCTAGAGGGCATCGCCAATCTTTAGCTACTCACTGCTAATTGTGGGTCTCAAACTTCAGGAAGGACAGGTTATTGAGACACCACTCAATGCCAGCTGGCTACAGTCCCTAGTTACTTCCCACCAAGCCTGACCACCTGTAACTGGGAATTTGATCATATCAAAAGAACAGATCTCTTTAGGCAGAGGTATGATATAATAAGTTGCTGTGCTTTTCCCCTTGCCTTTCTTTTTAAACACAGGTATTAGACACTACCAGAAGACCTAGGGCTGAGTCAGCTAACCAGAAAGAGGTCACCAGTATGTCTTCTCATCACCTCCCATGAAGTCTAACAATATAGTGTGAGCCTACTGCCTTATAATGATTTTACCTTCAACAGCTTCTGTCAAATATATGGTAGCAGATGGAATACAAATTCTTGGTAAGGCACCCAAAGCTCATTTAATCAACAAGTCTGGAGAAGGATGAATTGGCTGTAGGTTAGCCAAAGTAGCAGTACATTTTGATAAGCATGAAGTTGGAAAGAACAAGTACGGGGATCAACCCTATTACATCTGTAACAAGTTAATTCGACCAAATTGGGTTCTATATAGATGTTACAGCCCCACAATACCAGGAGCCATTGCTGTTCCTTAAAGACTCTCACCACTGGCAGGCAATCTCTGATGTTCACCCCTTCCTGTTGTATCATCTGAGAGGAAGATTATTTTAGTAAACTGTGTTTGCAGGGGTTTATTTCCTGACAGCTGTCACAAGTCTCTGCTGGTTCAATGTTAGTACAAGCCAAGGTATTGACGAGGATCTTGCAGTCACATAGGATCTCACTGCTCTTGTAAACACCTACTCAAACTCTCTGTGTACCTCTAGCTGTTGACTCTGGAGATAACAGTATCTAGATTTAACTGCAGCCATTTAGTTTATAACCTGTCCTTTAACATTAGACCCTTCTCACTACACCTTAAGTCTTTCTAGAAAAAAAATAGCTCAGCTTTCTTTTTCTCATTTTATGAAAGCAACTACATTTAAATAGTATTATATATCTACAATAGAACAATATAATAAATATAGAAAACATCTGTAGTATGGAAATATGTATATACCACAAAAGGTTTTTAGCAAAAAAAGGAAGGACAGCATGAAAGGGATGTCATGGTAACAGGGTAACACAAAAAATGCTATTCCAAGCTTGGCCCTACAGCCAATCATCTGATTAAAGAGACACTGGCAAGTACAGCAGCTGAGTGCCTGCAACCATTGAAAATTATGCAGGAAAATGAGCCAGTCTGGAGGACAGCTCAGCTGGGCCAGAGCTATATACACACTCACACTTTTGCACTAGAAGTGATTCACACCAAAGTGTGTCTAGGTGCCTCCAACCCCAAAAGCTCAGAAAGCGTCCCAGCTCCAAGAAATATGCCCATACAGAAAGTGTCCTCTTTGTGTGCAGTCTCACTTTCTGGACACTTCCAGAATCTAGAGCCAACATAACTTTTGCCTGGACATAGATATTTTCCTCCCCAGCTGAGTCCAGCTACTTTCTTCATCTTATTGAAAGTGTATCACCTGCAATCTGCCTTATCATTGCATCTACTGCTATCTTCTGAAAGCCTTGTCATTGAGAGCTTCCTTTGATGTGATGTCACACCCAATAATTCTGGCATGTAAAGATCACCACCATAATGATACTAAAAGGCCAACTATTGCCCTCTTTGTATGTTGCCTAGTTGCGTCACAAGGACAGCCTTCTCTCAGTTGCTCCTGGTAAGTATGTGCTCAGTCAGACTCTACAATGACAGAACAATAGCCTCAAGTCAGACGGTCGACAGTCAAACTTCTGTGCTCCTTGAGTAAACGCCACAGTGCCTCCATTGTGCCCTATGTGTGGGTATAAACACATTGCTTACACCCACACATTGTTTATTTGCATACATGTTAAGCATTTGCACCTGCTACTTTCAACAACTCAGGAAATGTGGAACTGCTCCTGCAGGGGAAGAGCTGGCCAATCCCTCCAGGCAAGAGAGCTCCAACAAAATCCAGCGACAGGAAGCAGGGGCCCAACACCAGAGACGTCACATGCTTTTCTAACACATTCTCCCCCACTTTTGTTTTTGTTGCTGGTCTGCTATTTTCACCTCCTTCTGTCCTCTCCTTTGTTAACTAGAAGACCGCTTCTTCCCTGGAAAGGACCAGAGTCACCGAAATTACTGGATGATAATTCACTGGACTAGCTACCACAGCATGGTTTGTTTGCTTTGCTTCCCTCCTGCCCACCCTCAGTCTGTGCTCTCCTGCTAGCTCCTCAAAGCTGGAGCTCTCTGTTGCTCTCCCATCTGCACAAGGGTTGGAACAGTGGATTTCCACTCCCGGTTGGTAACTAGGAACTAAGTGATAAACAGGTTGTAAAATTATGGTTGTACATTGCTCAGCAAACTAGGATTTTTTTTCATATTGGCCCCTATACACTTCAAATAAATACAGTTCAGGATTATCTGGAATGAAGGAAACAATGAATTGCCAGTAATGTCAAGGCAATACAAATTCACATACTGCTTTTACATTTTCACAAACACTCTTTATATGTCTCTTAATTAGCAAATAAATCAGTTCAGCTGTGTATCTAGAATACAAGTTCCTCATCTGAAGAGAGCCAGTGATGACACTGCCTGATAAACTATGTGCAATGTACTCCAATAACAATTTATTGTACAGAAAAATATCTCATTTCTGAGGATACCTAGAGCATGCCAGTGATTGTTGCTTCAGAAATTAGAAANTATTGCTCAGCAAACTAGGATTGTTGCTTCAGAAATTAGAAAAGAGCACAGGAAAGCAGGAGTTCTGTGGATTTTTAAACTAAAAAAAAAAATCTCAGTGTTAAAGTTATTCAAAATAATACACAAAGCCATTGGATCTCACAGTATGGCTTCTCAGAGCATGAAGGCACACACAGATAGTGCATAAAATGAAACAAAGCTTATTTGTAACTTTCCTGTCAAGGGCTTGCTCATTCACAATTAAGTTCGCACACAGTATATTGTAACAGCCTCTGGTCTCAAGGGATTTGAGTGGCTGTCCTATTTCCCTATTCCAGGGGTACCAAGAATGAGTAGAAGTCATGCTGCAGCAAAACAAACTGACAGGATAACATTTATACTTATTTAGTAGTGACTATCTTCTCTCCACTACTAGCACCTCANTAATTCTCAGTGTTATTCATAATAATACACAAAGACATTGGATCTCACAGTACGGCTTCTCAGAGCATGAAGGCACACACAGATAGTGCATAAAATGAAACAAAGCTTATTTGTAACTTTCCTGTCAAGGGCTTGCTCATTCACAATTAAGTTCGCACACAGTATATTGTAACAGCCTCTGGTCTCAAGGGATTTGAGTGGCTGTCCTATTTCCCTATTCCAGGGGTACCAAGAATGAGTAGAAGTCATGCTGCAGCAAAACAAACTGACAGGATAACATTTATACTTATTTAGTAGTGACTATCTTCTCTCCACTACTAGCACCTCATTACCATCATTCACCAATCCCTTGCAACCCCTGGGGAAGTACCATATCAGGTGCGCACTACACAGTGCTGAACGAAGCTTAGCTAAGATCCAGTTTTACAAAATGCCAGACTGGTCTTCTCTGCTATATTTCTCACCACTCTCTATTTAAATTCCACAGCTAGCAGAGCAAACACCATAAATAATAAAAGTGGTTACTACAATAGCTTATAAAGGTCCAAATTTATACACATGATCACTGCACTACAGACTGCTAACAGAGAATATACCATCCAGAAAGCCAAGGGATGAGAGTGTAACATAGGGCATCAGCATAATTTTGTCTTCCAGAGCCTTGCTGAAACATCTGACATGATTATTCTATTTAATGGCTTCTGTATTTTCCTCTCTGCTAGGGAAAAAAAAAAAAAAAAAAAAAAAAAAAAAAAAAAAACCAACAACAAAAAACCCAAAACAAACAGAAGAAAAGAAAAAGAGAAGCATATATCCAAGTCCCTTAGATTCTTTGAACTGCAATGACCAGCTGCTAAGGTTTCAGTCATCATCATACACTGCTTTTACAAAGAAAAACTCACCAAAACAAAACAAACCAACCTCAGGTTTTCTTTGTGTTTGGCAGCATCTATTTGAGGCAGACACACCAAGCAAGGAGTACATACTCAGCTACCAGGACCTACTGAAATCAAAGTGTTTGGGTAAATACTCAAGACACTTCAATATTGTAGGTTTTTCTTTTTCAGGCAAAAGCTGGACGAAGAAAGAATGCATTTATGTCACTTTACTCATATCTGTATCATAAAAATGCAACGTCTGTACTTTAGTAAGACTGCATTTGTTGTTGCTTTACGTTTTGCAATCATCCTGCAAATATCTTCAGAAGCATTTTCAGGCATAACTTAAGAGTCCTAAGGTCTTTCCATTTCCCTTTAAGCAACAAGTAGAAGATGGAAAAAGTTTACACTAGTATAAACATAAATTAAATTTACCACGGCAAAACTTTCCCATTACAATTTACCGCTTGGAAGACGTCACAGACTATAACTCATACTTCGTGAGTGCAAGAGCAAACCTGTATCTGTAAACCACCCGTAATTAACCGCAGGTAATTGTCACGTAACGGGACACTCCGCCACCGCCTGCCTCCAGTCAGGACGGCGGCGCTTGAAACTCCGCCAACGCCGCAGCTCGTGGGAGGGCAGCGGCGAACGAAAGCGTCTCTCCATCAGCGGGGAGCGCAGGCGGCCGCAGCTCGGGGTGCGGCGCTGGGGGAGCCCGACGCGGCGGCCC
>VXBU01004146.1:227304-283273 GCA_013400315.1 Bombycilla garrulus
TCGGGCCAGCGCGATATGTGACGGCGCGATATGTGACAGCACATACACTTACACAGGGAAAAAAATTGGGAGATTTTGTTGGGGTTTTTTTTAGAAAGCTACTCTCGGGCTGGAGGCGCGGTTGGTGCCACTCCGGCCTCGCTCTCGCCCCCCGGGCCGGAGGCAGCGCCGGCCCCCGCAGCCCCAGCGGGCGCTGAGCTCCTCGCGGCCGCCGAGCCAGGGCTCACCTCGATGAACCGCAGCAGGGCGGGCCCCTGCAAGCAGGTGTGGTTGGCCAGCAGCTCCCAGTACTCCCGGAGGAGGTGCTGAGCCGCCTGCACCTCGGCCGGCCGCTCCAGCGCCTGCAGCACGGCGGCGCCCAGCCCCAGGTAGACCACGTAAGCCGCCAGCAGCACCGGGACCCCCCAGCGCCGCCGCCACTGCTGCTGCTGCCGTGCGACCACCATCGGCCCCGCTGCCACCGCCGCCACCGCCCCCGGTACTGAAGAAGCGGCTGGGTCCGGGGCGGGAGCGGGGCCGCCCGCGGGAGGAAGACAGCGTCGGCCCGGCAGGGCGCCCGGCCCCCAGCACCTCCCCCTGCCTGCCCCTTCCCACCCTCAGCGGCGAGGAGGGCAGCCCAGAGCCCGGCTGTGCTGGGGAAGGAAGGTGGTCGTGCTGCTCGTCCTGCGGCACCTTCCCACCTGTCTCTACCAAAGCGCGAGGCTGCCCAGCGCTCCCTGCTCCGCTCCGCTTGTTCCTGAACAGGAGCCAGCTCCGAGTCACGTTCGCTCCCCCGAGGGATGCTAGCCAGCCAGTGCCTCTCTCGACAAACCCAAATTCTTCCCTCCCCAGCTGGCACTACTTAAGAGAGCAGTACTCTAGCACCCTGCATAAATCTGCATTCATCTTGCACTCAGCTGCTAAGCTAGTTTAAAAGGCAACAAACAGGTGTTTGTGATAACAATCCTTTGATAAAAAACAAGTGAAAAAGTAGCAGCTTTTTCAGTGTCCTTTTATAATTTATGGTTTTCCTGTTGAAGATAGGACTGTTTTCTTCATATCGGTAGTTTCTGAGACCTATTTGATTAATTATTTTCTTGTATGAAACTGCATCCAATGCCTTTCTGTTCTCTCACTGGTAGATAAAACAATCAAATCATTTTGGGTGTATAAGAACTTTGTAATTTCCCTATTTTGTTCCATAATATGAGATAAAGGGGGATAAACCCAGTAAGTTTCTGCACAGGATGACTTCATACACTGTCGAAGGATAATGTCTTCTCACGCTGCCCTGTGATTTTTGCTAGGGGAGCATACATACTATTACAAGTAAGGCAGCCTCCAAATATGTATTGCCCCCCTGGAAGTGTTCTGGTAAAGTGCTAATTCATGGTTTTCTGAGATGTGCTTTAAACTGACTAGAATAAACACATGATTTCACTGGCAAGATGCCAAAATTAACAGGCAAAGGCTAGACCAATTCCAGTGTAACAATATCTGGAGCACAGTCTGAGGAAAAAAAATGCTGCTTATTGCTCAGTCTTAATTCTATCTTTTCAGAGTATTCATTACTCAGTGACATTTAAAGACAATAATGGAATGACACACACACACATATATATATGTATAAGAAAACCTTCTATAACAATGTACATAAGGAAGAAAAACTGCAAGGATACTGAAAAGTGTATATTTACACATCACATTTAAGATCATGAAATAGACACATCTGAGCTACATTTTGACATTTTAGCTCTATTTAAATCCAGATGGTTTATACAAATCACACTGAGTATAACTATGTTGAAACATTATGGACTAAACATATAGATTTTAATTTTTATACTAAAAATATGTAAAACTAATTTTAGGTGAGACTTGGGGTTTTTAACTACCAGACATGCTGTGAAAATGCAGGATAGCAGGCATGTGCTTCCCAGAAAGAAATTTGGAAAGAAAGAGATCAAGATTCACAATAAATCTTTACAGAATCATATAATATTTAAATTGCTGTTTCCTTGAGTATTCTCAGAAATGTCACTTGTCTGTCAGTCTTGTATTTACATCTCCAGAGAGAAAGGCTCAAATCTTTGCCAATGATACTTTGGCCTTGTCTGGAAGGACAGGTTATATATCTGAAGATTTAAAAGGGTAAGTGTAAGCCTGGAAGGACATTTGCTTCTTGTCCTGCCCTGGACTGCAGGTGGTAGCTGCTCGGGACAAAGTGCTACTTTTCCATGTCACAGATGAACACTGCCAGGGCCATTGCTTCTGCCACAGCAGAGCCACATTCAGAGGCTGCAAAAGAGCTGTTTTCCATGCTTGGAGCTGAGCATGTGTGCTCTCTGTTTTGGGCAGAAATAAACCGCTGGTAAAATGGGTTATTAGACCAAAAAAATCCCTTTTGTGTGCTCCTCTGGCTCACAACAAGTCCTTGTGTTTGTGCAGTTCTTCCATGTTACTTTTCTTAGTTGGTCAGTTGATACACGATGACTACATTTTTATTAGAGGAGCACTACCAGAAAGCGCTTGGTCCATCCTTGCTCAAAACCTGGGCCAGTGCTCCCAGTATGTGTTTTAAAGTAACTTTTATTAGAGATGTGCATGACCTTTAGGAGTTTTTCAGAACCTTGAAAATTTGACAAAATAATCAAGAAATTTCTATCGCTTATGTAGCACAGGAGAGGGCATCAGTATCCTCATTTCTCTTCCAACACAGCCAGATGCTTGATTTAAAGGTAGCTTTCTGAGTCTTCTGTTGGGCAGCTGGAGAACTGCTACTACTGTCAGCTTTAGTAAATGCACAGTAGAAAAAAAATCCAGGAGGTAGTCTTACCATTTGCTGCTACTTTGCAAAATCAGTATCAGATACAGGAGCAATTTTCTGGACTGCAGTAAAAACAATCCAAACTTCCTGTGGTCAGATGCCAAGTAAGGATAATTTTAAGAAACACTTTGTCAGTAAGTGCCTTCTATCCCTGATAAACCTCTTTATCATTTTTTATGGCACGCAGCATGGTGTAAACCACTGGATAAAATCACCTTTAGACTAGTGCATGTGTTGTGGCTTGATAAAGAACAGAAGGCATGCAAAAGGCAAGGTGAAGAAAACAGGTTAGATATAGAAGTCAGCAGAACTTCAGTTCTGTCTTTAACATCAAGAGGCCAGAAGTGTCTCATGGTGTTAACACAAGGCAGGTACAGAGTACAGTTATGGTGATGATGTTAACAAGTGCAAATGCAAACACTGTGTCTGAAGAACAGAAAATACTGAGACAAAGTTTCCCATGAGATTTGCAGACACAAAAAGCCAGACAGGAGAAAGTTGGCTGCTCCCAGTGAAAGTCTATAGAGAAAGCCATTGCATAAATTTATGGGAATAGCTGAGGGCATAGAGGAAGATCAGTGAAAAAACTGGGGAGATAAAAATCTGTGAGGTAGGTAGTGGTAAGACATGAGAGAAATCTTGGATGGGATAAGCATTTGAACATTCATTTTTTAAGTTAGTTGAATAAACCATAACCAGCATTTTTATATGCCAGCATTTCAAATTTGAGTAGCCACACTGCACTGTGCAGGAGTCAGCAACTGGCAAAGAAAACATGCACCTTGTCAAGTGTAAGAACAAACTTCTGTTGTTACCCTCCTCAGAAGTAAAAATCCAGCTCAGAAAGCATGAAGGAAAAAAATAGTGACCTACATAAGTCTCTACATGTTTTATGGATACATCTTTAAAATGAAATATCAAAGCAGCTGCCGAAAGGCTGACATTTGATGTTCCTATAGTCTGTCAGAGATATGCTAGCTTGGGACAAGTCTATGTACCCAGACATATTTCACTCATCCTTTACATTAAAGTTTCACTTATAAATAAATTCAAAGGGATTAATTGATGGCCATTATGAGATATAAACATACTGAATAAATAGCAGTGTGTATATAATTACAAGCTTACCCATGGAACATGTTAGTGATAATTGAGTATGGTACCCAAATGAATGGATAATTGTTTTATCAAGTTTCTGGAGTTTACTTTAATAGAGAGTATGGCTACAGATCTGCATCACAGTGACTAGTCCCTTATTAGGTGCTTATATGTACTTTGGTTTTTCAGCTCCTTTGGGGATGGCTGCTGCTGCTTTTGACGTACAATAACTGGGATAAATTCAATCTCCCTGTTTCTGATGGATCACACAATGGGCCTGACTGAGAATCTGATTTAATGCAAGAACCTATCACTGGCCTTATTCAGAGCTAAATGTACAGCATCAGTTCTGTATGGTGCATGACAACTCTTCTAGGAACTAGCCCACAGCAAATTCCGAGCTCTAATGATATTTTTGATCTGGCTAGAAATAAGGATGTCTCCTTGCTTTTAGATTTAGTTTAAAGTGCTGTTTCTAAGTGGCTGTGGAATGAACTGTGATAAGGACCTGCTTTGAGCTGGCAGTTTGCTCTGAGATAAAATTGTCAGAGTCCAGGACAGCTGGACAGATACCTACTTTCCTCACAATTAAAAGAGAAGCATTTTAGCCCAGAAAATAAAGAAATGCTGTCATTTCATATGAAAGCTGTTAATTTCAGACAATATCAACTGAATCGTAATTGTGTGAATGTCATTAAACAGATGTTCATAACTGATGATATTCCTCTGTGTTTTTGTTTTCTGATTGGAAATGAAGAAAGATTTCTGTACCTGGCTTTTTCCACTTGAGAGATTCTTCGTGAAATGACTTCTTATTGAAGCTGAGAGGCAGTCACTCTGGATTTTTTTTGAAAATGAGTGACCATAAGAACTGAATGCCACTAGAGAAAGAGAAAGGATAATAATTGATTACTTCAGGGGAAGTTGCCTTAGAATGAGAAGTGTAAAATGAATCCTGGGACAGTCATGTAACTATGTATGCTTCTTCCTTGGGGTTTTAACTGGCTGATGCCTACACAGGGTGTACAAATTTCCATGTATGTGAAACATTTCTGCTTTAGGAAACAGTCCACAACCTGTGGTTTAGTTCTGTATCCACAGGGGTTGCTTAGTGTGAGACACAGATGGAAGATGCAGTTTCAAAACTGCTTTCTTTGTACCTTGCTCAGCTAGGGATATGGATTCTAGGCCGCTCAGGTTCATCTTCCAATTTGGTGGTGTCTCCTTCTGCCAAGCTTAATTCAGACTTGTGCCACTTTAGCTGAAGATATCTTTCCATCAAGTCAGCTCCCACATTGAAGACCAGCGCCAGCCAGGCCAAGCCAAAAACAATCCATATTGCAGTTAGGCTCCTGTACACAGGGATATAGTGCTTGTTGGGGTTCGTGCCTGAAAAATCCAGGAAAATCTGTATATTTATCTGGACAGCTTTGGTCTGCTACACATACATACTCATACACCCTCTCCACTCCTTGCAAAAGTGTATGTGTTGATGAGCTTGTGTGATCCATCAGCAGACAGATTTTTTTTTTCATGCCAACTCTCAGGTTAAGCTTACCACAGTTAGCATGAAATCCCTGAAGCTGAGGCTATATAATAAAAATAGCCATATCTAATATTAATCAGGGACACTCAAAGTCAATGGTTCCTAGCCAGAACAAATGAAAAAAAATCTTGGAAATTAAACGTTGAATCCTCATTAACCATATTTTACTCAAGAGACAACAGGGGATCTCAGATGATTTAGAAAGCTACAATTTAGTGAAGCAGTGATCGCTTCTTGGAGGGTGATACCGCAGTACCTGGGATTCACAATCACTTGGATAATATGGGAAATGTAGACATTTAAATTAAGTGGTTATGAGAAGCTTAATCCCTGGTTTGACATGTCCACAGCATGGACAATCACTGCAGCTGATACAGTCATGAAACTCCACAGTGCCTGATTCAGCATGGGATTCTTTTATCTCCTTTTGGGACATAGTTATGACCTCTAGCAGAGGAGAGCTATTACTTGTGAAGTAAGAAATCCTATTGGTTTTAACAAATAAACACATTAGATATAATCTGCATTTGTTCAAACAAGTGTGTGGAAAAATAACCCCTCGTGTCTCTACCATGATGTTCTCAACCTAGAGGTCTAAAGACTATGTAATCTCACTGGGTTTGTTTTCTTTCAGAGGCATCCTGTGGTTGTCAGTAATCTTCTCCCCATTTTAAATACCGATGATGTAATATTTGATTCGATTTGCTGTTGGTAATGTTAGGCACTTGCTAAAACAAATTAGTGTTAGCAAAGTGTGGTTCAAAGGCTTAATACTGAAAAAGGAATTTTATTTATATTCCACCTTTCACTCTTGATAATGTTTGTACCAGCCTGGACACAGCCATTGTTGAATGAGTGTTCAGTGGCATGTGTGAAATGAGTTGAGTGACTCTCAGGCTGGCTGTCATGCTCATATCCTATAATACATTATCTCATTATTACTGGTTTGGCTGAGCTCACTCTTGACCAGATCTATAGTGGAATGGATATCTATGCTCTCTGTATTTGGTTTTATACTAGAGTTATGAATTTCAACAAAGCTCAATCCAGTTCATGTTCTTTTTTACCTACTACATAGTCACCAAATCCAATGGTGCTCAGGGTGATGAAAGTGAAGTAAAAGCCTTCTCCGTAGCTCCAGCCTTCTACATAACTGAAGACTAATGGTGGGAACACCAGGAAAAGCAAGGTCCCAGTGGTCAGGAAGATGGCCATTGCCAGTGTTTGAACCACCTGCAAGAGAAGAGGAAGATGGCAGCTAAAGAGCATGGAGCAGTTGGCTTGTCAAAATTGCTGTGTCTGTTTTACTCTTGAATCACAAACCCACCCAACCTGGGAGACATGGCAAAAAAAAAGATAAACGACTGCTTCCATGTACTGCAAGTTGAGCTCACTGTTTACTCTGCACACAGATATTGTACCTAACCATTAAAAAAAAAATCTTAAAATTAGGAAAAAAAAGGAGGATTTTTAAAAAGCTTTTTGCAATGAGTTTTCAATAACGCTCTAGCAATATTTTCAGACTTACTATGACAGCCACTGGAATGAAATACTCATTTTAAAATTTCAATTCTAGTAGAGGTGCTCTTGTAGTCAACTAGTTCTCGTCTTTGAGGAAAATCACCATGTACTGCATAACTCACGAAACAAAGATTAGCAAGAACAAATTAGGAGTCTTTTCACTATGACTGCTTCCAAAGATTTATAAAGCGGCTTGCAAGAGCTCAGCCAAAAATATGTCTGAATGAAACCTAAGTGAAGTCAATTTGCCTGCTTTCATTTTTAACTTAGAAGTGCTCAGAGCAAAATTGGATTGTGTTAGCACAGGGCAGATCTGTGCCTCTCAGGACAAATACCTGCCTTCAGGGAGATGAGTTACTGTATATGTGACTGCAGTAGAATGGTCAGGTACAAAGAATGAACTAGGTACAAAGAATGGGCAGTGGATGGGTCCTGAAGGGATTTTGGGAGTTTAGGACTGATGATCAGGAACTCATGGCTTCCCAGCAAACACATTCTGATGAACTTTTGACTAAAGATGTGTGGGCTGATGCAATTATTTAAAATGCCCTCAAGAGCAATCAAATCAGAATATGATTTTCTGTTCATGAGCCTGTTGTGACTGGATGAAAAGCCAAACCATGGTTTATAAAGTGGAAGGTCCAGATACCATGTTTTAATTTCTCTCACATAAAAAATAATGGTCTAAGCTTGAAAAACTTGGCTTGAGATGACTGGGTGACTTTGACAAGTTGCTTTTATGTTATGTGTCATGTCTATCTAGCTGTGTAATAATAGTTGCCTCATTTGCAGAGCAGTTTGAGAATTAATGATTGACATGGTTATAGTTGATATATAATTCAGTTGTTCTCATTTACTTCATTCCAGTACTGCAACAGCATTTAATTAGATAATAAACTTTGCATAAAATGTATACTGAAATGAACAATTTTACTTTTTAACCTGTCTTTTAAGAACTTTCTTATAAAAGGTGTAAACCTGTAATGTTGGGAAGAGTGAATCAGGAATAATGAAAAACTGATTGCAATTAATTTCCCAGAGCATGACAAGTTTCTATTTATAAGGAGATAAACCAACTTCCTTGAATAAATTTTTCAGAGCAAACAAGCAGATACAGCTCCAAAGCTTTGTCTGATCATAGGAGTTCTGTCAGAAATGAGGTGTCAACTTGGTAGTGAAAAGGGAAAAAGAAAAGGTCACATCCCTGAGCTGCTATCAGAAATCTCAGGAAAGATACAGCTCTACTAGCATGAAAATCCTTCTGGTGGCAGAGCTGCATGTGCTTGGGGAACAGGCAGAGGTTAAGCTAAAGAATTTATTGCTTATATAATCCAAGTGTGCATTTGACGGTACCTTTATAGCTTTCCCATTGTAGATAAAGAATGTAGTGACTCAAGAGATTTTACAAATGTAAAAAAAAAACCAACTTGTGCCAGAACTCTGAAATGTTTAAACATATCTCACATATCTAATCTCCCTTTTCCCTAACTGAAGGGGTCAATTCATTGAACCTTTTCTCAGAAACATGCACTAACTTTGTAATAAACAATCTTCATGCATTTTCCATTGTCAGTGCTTTTCTTATTAACAAATGTCTGGACTAGTTCAATGACTCACCAATAAACTGTCAGTAAGGAGGAGTATTCGCATTTTAAGAAAAGAAAAGGAAGGAAATGCTAAGTTGCTGGCACAATAAGGAAAGCAAATTCCAGCCAGATCATTAGGCCAATAAAAATAAGTTACTTTTACACAGTGTAGAACTAGGCTCTGGATAGATGCTGGCACAGGCTGGAGAATAAGAGCTTGATTTGGCAATGTGTGTTCACACATGTATTCTGCCAGTCACCAGGTCTATGGTTTTGCTGAGTAAGATTTTAAAAAGACACATCTGGGCCTCCTCAAGCAAAAGCCTATAGCTTTAAAGCTATCATAGGTAAATTGAGTGTTATTAGGCTTCTGATAGAGAAAGCCATGTAATTGCTGTTGTTCACACAAGAAAACCTAAACCAGCAGCACCTGCTATCTGAGAAAAGAACTTTAACAAGTTATAAAATAGTGAAAACAAATGTTAAATTAACATTGTACCTGGGCACGCCCTGGCTTTTTCACCCATCTTTCCAGGGTAAGCAGATGAGCATTGAGAGCTTTCCCCAGCTGATTGAGGAAGGCCAAGTTGAGGGGGACTCCAAATAAGGCATAAAACACACAGAAGATCTGCCCTGCCACTGTGCTGGGAGACAGGTTACCATAACCTGGAAAAAAAAGAAGAAAACAGCTACATGAAAAGGCTCTACAGTCAAGCTGCAGGCATCATGGAGTGTTCATAAGCTTGGAAGCTCAACTACATTAAGCTTCAGGAACCTGTGGATCTATGATTTTCTGCAGTTAAATCTGTCTGCAAATTGCCATTGCTTATGATGAAGCCTTTTGTGTTCACTACTACTAGCTGAAAATTAAACATGAAAAATATTACTCGTCCAGGTACTATTGTAACTTTCTATAGGTTTCTGATTTTGTGGTGAGTGTGACTCAGTGCTTCAAAGCAACCCAAAGATGTGCTGTCCATGTACAAAATGATCTTGCATGTACCAAGCAGGCACTCAGCTTTTTGGGTGTGTAAAATACTGTCTACAGAAAAATAACAGGCATAATTGGAAACCAATAGAAAACCATAACCCGCAGTTGCTGATGGTCTAGCAGGTGTATTCTGTCCACTAATTACACATTTCTGGGGGCTTACAGGACAGTTAGAGGAAACATCAGTTTTTAAGGAAAGAGAGTACCTCACCTATAGTGGTGACAACAGTTCCTGCAAAAAAGAAGGAGTTGCTGAAGTCCCAGTTACTGGGATTTGTAGAGTTTCCTTCTGGGTTGACCCCTTTTTCCCATGCTTCCATGAGGACCTGAAGCAGAAAAGGTTAAAGGAGCAAAGATGAGAAAGAATGGCAGAAATAGAGATAAGTAAATACTGTTTTCCATCTTGAACAAACAGAGTAATAAACAGTGTAGATAACAGGGTAGAGTTGGACTAAAAAGAACTTCTGCTGACATGGCAAAACATGGAAGCAGAGCTGGCCAGGAACTTGAACTCTTGCTACATGAGAACAAGTCCTTGAAGTACGATAGGTTCCCCAGCTAGATGAAATCTAATGGGGAAAGGGGTGGAGGATTCCCTAAAGTTACGAAACTGGGAAAAAAAATTAAAATTGTGCTATAAAAAAAAAGTAATTGCTTTTATCTTCTTATTTAATTTAGTAATCTCATTCAAGTTTTTAATTTAGGTGTGTGTATAGTTGTGTCTGTGGGCAGGGGCATGGGGAACATGCTCATTTCTGTTTCCTCCATGTTAATATTAGTAACGATGAGCTACTATTTTGGGCTATGACTTCCATATAATTTTCAGTGAATATTAGGCTTCTCCTAGTCTGAAACATTACCTAATAAAATATTCTTTGCTATTCCATATAGCTCTTACCAGATCAAAACTACTGTCTGCCAAAAAACTACTCTTCCTGCATCAAATATCCTGTCAACTACCTTAATGAAAGATTTTGTCCCTTTGCTGTCCCCAAGAATTTCTCTGCAGGGGATTGGTTTCCCTCTGCTCAGTGATTGAGGTTTTAAGAATTCCCTTGTTTGTCACATACCTTACAAAGGCTAAGTCACAGCCTTTGTAATTTTGCAAAATGCCTGAAGGAATTACTTGTTCATCTCTTCTAAAGACCTTTTATGATGCAAGACATGAGCAGGAGTCAATAGCAACCCCAGCTTTAGCTGGTTCCAGGAGTATGAGATCCAAGAAGATACTCTTCCTTCATTCAAATGTTAGCCAGTCCCAGGAAGATTGCTTTTCTAGTGAACGTAACTACTGCAAGGTATCTGATTTTGGACAGGTTCTGCAAGCTGATCTGTACTGGTGGACTGAGTATCCTAGATACAGTAGCTAATTTGATTCCTTCAGTGAAAAATCCTACAGCATCAGTCAAATTTATCAGAGGGCTGCTGGACATCATCATGTGTGACCTCATGACTGAAGTGTCAGCAGAGCTTATTTTCAATATGACAAAGAACTTTGCATCACCCATTAAAAGCCTTTTCTTAGAATGAATAGAATTCAACATGTTAGATTTTCTAGAGTCCCTTATTTCATCTGCTGCTTAGAAAAAACACACAGAAGCTACTGAGGTGTGAGTATTTTGAAATAATCACAGCTTTAATTTATTCCTATAAGGAACACTTGACAGTTCTATGCATTTCAATGCACAAGAGTTCACATGAGTTACATTCACATCATGAGAACAGAGAAGAGTAAGGCAACTTTGAATGTTGAACCTTTCAGACACAGTCTGACAAGGCCAGATTTCTTGGTATAATTGATGCTGTTAAGTACAACCCCATGAAAGGATCCCATGAATGAAATAGCATCCCGGTGCCCAACAAACAGGTTCCTGTGGCACAGTTATAATGGCTCCTGGCTCCTTTCATCTGCAGCTCAGTTTGGGGTTATGGCAGCTGCTGAATGGTTGGTGAACATTGGCTGTTGCCTTTGGGAGAGAAGTCGTCAGTATGTCAGTAAATAAAAACAATGTGCTGTAATTTACAGTAAGAATATGAACCTTACATGAAGCTATAGTAGGATGTGGAGAGAATAAAAAGTGCCTGCTGTTTCTGCTCCTGTGGTCATATTCAAGGATTTGGTCCTTTTGGTCTGTATTTATATCACGTCCTTTGAGACTGAAAAAGTATGGACATGATCAAAACACTGACTCCTTACTCAGTGCATCTCCTTCTCAGTTATGCTGTCAGACTGGCATAATTTCCTGACCAAATTATACCCACCAGAAACGCATTAGATGAAAAGAGTTTGGATTTGCATTTTCCCAAAGCTCCAGGCTGCTCATGTTAGGAGCTGCAGTTCAGATCCATCTCACAGCTAGGCAGTTTTAGCTTTGCAGAAACAGTGCAGTTTATTGACACAGAATTACAAGAATTTGTTTCATGCACAATGGAGTCAAAAGTTAATGAATTATAAGTGGTAACTCATTATAAGTGATAATGCAAAAAATAAAACTGTGTTGAATCTCATATTGCAGGATTTAGGTTTAAAGAATGGGCATTAGGACAAGACATCTTATACTTGTTAGCTGAATAAAGTGAGTCTGGGGGCTGTGTCTCACTGCAGTCTAACTACTGTGACTTTTCAGACTGGAACTTGTGACATGATGAACAGGCCTCCTTAGGCATAGTTAAAACCTGCAGTGACACAACTGCTTCCCTGCATTAGAGATTTAATATGGGAAGACTAGAGTTCTCTAATATTAGTAAGAGTTAGACAAATTCGTTAACAGGTCTTATAAGCAACATATGGGTCAGAGAGTACCTGCACTTACATATACCTTGAGGACTACCAAATCTCAGTATTTTGAAGCTGGGTGTATTGTAGGTGATTTGGTGCCCTCAGCCGGTTTTATCTGGAACAGCTTACAAGTGAAATTGTGTTTAATTCAGCAGAAACACAGCAGCAAAATGCGATTCTCTGAGTGGCACAGCAGTGGACCTAAAAAAAGTCCACTGGAGTCAGAGAGAAGAATCTGGACATGTGTGACCTCCTCTAATGTTTGAAGGGTAGTGGAGATTTAAATAAACCTTTCAATCCCATAAAGTACCAGTTAGGTTTAGAATGAGAATCAGGGTTTTCACCTCCGCAATCACTATCAGAGAGATAAAGGAAGGACAGGTAATACCACCAAGTCATAAAGGTGAAAAAAAATAGATGTATTTTTAGGCATGTAAGTTCTTGAAAGTGCTAGTAATTTTCTGGTCAATGCCCAATGTTCCACAAGTAATATATCACAGTATATTATATCACATATATATATCACATATATATATATCTGATCACAAATCAGAACTTTGGCTTTGTTAGATGTAGAGGTTCAGGCACTTTTTCTACCCTTTCTCCTCTGAACTTCATGGTTCACTTAAATCCATATATGAAGTCTGGGATTTTTGTTGATCAAAACCTTCATGGAAGTCCTCTGACTTGGGCATACAAATAGTTTTGAGTTTTTATCAGTTTTAATGACATGGGAGAAAGAGTTTAAACTGTTTAGGGACCCAGCTCTGCAACTGGGTATGTTTTGAACACAAAGAAACTCAAGGATTCAAGGATTCACAGTTCAAGGATTTCTGTCCATTTCTTGCTGTACTATTATGAGAACATATCTATAATACCAGGAGAGGTCCAGTAATTTATCTCCAGCCAGTTTTGAGGAAAAGATTAAAATGTAATTGAAGCTGTCATTAACTGACAACCCGTATTGAACAAAAGCCCTTTATCTCTTCTTATAAGTGATAAATAACACAGTCTGTGATGGTTGACTTTATCTTTTCTTTAGGCATGGAAGTGCAGGAACACCTTCAAAGGTAGTAGACAATTTCTAGTACAAAAGGGCAGAATTTGCACCAGTTTGGGCTGGCAACCTGGAAGGGCAATTTACGTCTTTATGGTTGATTCTTGTTTTTTGTTTCCATGCATAATTCCCAGTAATAATTAGTGAGGGAGATGAGAATAATGATGTTGAAATTATTGCAATGTAGCACAAGTGCATCTCTAGATGTACTTATATTTTGGGAGTTCATTACTGTGGAAAGAAAGCTCAAGGCAAGGAAGTATATGAATGGGCTTGAGTTATTTATGAAGTTAGGTATTTAATATCATGGATAGCTGATCAGTTTATATCATGCCTGGCTGCTTGGCTCCAGTAGTACAATTTCTTCTAATGAAAATAATGCTTGAGCCAAAATAATGGGAAGCCTTTCCTCTTACCTGTACAAACTGCTCCAGGGCTTGTCTGTCCAAGCATGTGTAATTCTGCAGGAACTTGAGCTTTTCCAGCTGGAACTGGTCCCGAAAATGTGTTTCTGCCTGCTTCTCCAGCAGCTGGAACACCATAGCACCCAGGAGGAGGTAAAAGAGGTACCCCAATACCAGCAGTGGAGTCCAGCTGATCTGCCGGCTGTGCATGGTGAGGAGGGGCATGCTGCTGATCTGCCCTTGCCAGTCCCTGCTCAGTACTTCATAGGTTACTGTTCCAAGATGTGATCTACCCAAAACACCCAGGAATCACACACTCATGTTCCCAGCTACTGCCCTATAGAGTTTTTCAATAAAACATCAGGCTATCAGGGCTTACAAAATGAGACAGAGAAATTTTATGCCTCCACATCTGTTCTCCATCTAAAATAAAGGGTGAACATTTATAGCTTAATAAGTGTGTGAATCATAGTATTTTTCTTCTATTAGTTTTCATCCAAAGATCTCAATCGAATGAATAAAGCCCTCTGAGGCTGGTATTGGTTTCCAGTCTGGGAAGCTGAATCAAAATTGTGGTTATATGACTTACCCCAGGTCATATGAATATAGAGTCACAGATATACTCTTAAAATCTTGACAAGTAAAGCCTTACTCTAAACACTAGACTTCTGTACAAGAAAATGCTTTAAACTCTCTAATTACAGCAGACTCCCTAGAAGTAAGAAGAATATGGAGCTGAATAAATGGAAAAGTCAATAGCTGCTGTCTGTACCATGCAAACATTTCTGGCACCAGTAAAACCAGCATGGTGAAGCTTCTAAACATCCTAATTTCAACTTGGTTACACAACAGAACCTCCTTCTTTTCTAATCCTAATATCAATCCCCTCACTGCCAGGCCTACTGCTCCTGAACCCTTTCAGATGACTCCACCCTTTAGTCCATAGAGTTAGAGAATAAACCACTCAGGACTACTGTCTTCAGTCTCTGTATTGCCCTTTTAATCCAAATATTTAAGGGGGAAGGAGGGCTTAAGGTTAATCATTAGCTAAAAAAGTATCAGTTTCACTCATGGGAGCCCTAATAATTATCATGTGCTGGAAATGAGCTGGGCTGGCATTTTTTCTGTAGGAAGAGCTTTATGGCAAGTGTCATCTGTGTCACACTGCCTCTGAAAGAAAACACACACACACACACACACACACACACATAAAGATGGCCAGGTGGCTGCAATTTTGTTATTATACTCCCTTACGGTTAAAATGTTCTAGATATACATATCCCTACTTTGCTTAGCATTTATATGGTTTTACACTTATCTTCAGACAAGACGTAGTGCTCACAGAAAAAAAACTGAAAACATTATTTCATTCTTACCTCTATCTGGGAAAATCCCTGGACTTGCCATTTGCACTGTGTTCGTAACCTGGGGCCAGGTCATGAAGGAGGATGGCTGATTGGCAGCAGAAGGCCACTTACCACTCTCAAAAGTAAAAACTGTTGTGGATAATTCCCAAAAGACCATCCTGGACTTTATCTGGGACTGCTCTGTCAGTGTGAGTAGGGGATCAGAAAGATTTCAATAGGAAGTGCAATGTGCAAGGACTCAGAGCCTTGGTAGTCTGGTGTTTCTCTTCAGCTGAAAAAGCAAAACATTTGGGCGATGGAAATTATAGTAACATTGATATTACTGAGCACTGCAACAACATTATGAAGCAAACCGGTCTGAATCAGCTGAGACATCCAGTTTATTATCACTGATAGAAGGCCTTCTCTTGTTCTGTGCTAAGGATGACGTTTACTTACATCTAACAAGAACAACACATCCCTGGCTGTGTTTCAAAAAAGACTGGATGTGGCACTCGAAGCTATGGTTTAATTGAGGAGTTAGGGCACGGTTTGGACTCGATGATCTTGAAGGTCTCTTCCAATCCAGTCCTTCTGTGATTCTTGTCTGACTTCCATAACTAAAAGGTACAGCTTATTATTCCATTCCTAGTGCAATGATACGGGCAGACAAGCCTGGGGTATTGCACTAGCAGGACTGTCTCTGGCGGGAGATCGAGGTGTTCATTGTATTGTTGTTGATAGGACCTATGACTACCAGGCCAAGAGAATGCCAGCCTACAGTTTCTCTGGACTGGATGCAAACCATGGAATTGTGCAAAGCTGGGCTGGGGCAATTTTCTCAGTTGAAGTATATTTCACAATTAAGGGTATGAAACAATAAGATATAAATGAACAAATACAGCACATAATCAGTTTTTTGTCCCCTTCTGTTCTTTCAGTTCAGATCGACAAAGCATGCCAGCTGACAAACTTGGCAGTGTAACTTACGCCTTAAGAAAAAATGTCCACTCAGACTTACTTTTGGGATCTGGATTTTCTAAGGTTTTGCAAATTGAGCCACTAACATTATCAGTGTGTGCTTATTTCTATACTACAGTTATTCCTACTAGTTTGGTTCTTTCCCCCTCTATTGTAAGGCTGCAATATAGGAACCAAATAAAGCCAGAATCTGTGCAGCAGCCCAGAAATTATGCCTTGCAACAGGAAAAAAGAAACCCAAATATGTACATTTGGAAGTAAACTGAAGATTTATCTGAATCTGGAAGACGCAGTTCAGCATGGCTTACTAGATCAGAAATTAAATTGGCTTCCAGGTAAAAAGACATCATATGTGCTGAAATAAATGTGTGCTAAAACAATGTGCTGAAATAAAAATACTAGCAAATCACTTTTTATGACAGGATGACAAAGCACACTCTCTAGTCTTAACTTCTCTTGTTGCTTTTCCAGTGGTCTCCCGATTAAAAAATTAACAAAATCTGAGTTCAAAAACTTTAGGAATAAAAGAAGCAGAATGCAAGAACTTTTTAAGAGTAGCTGATCATGGAAGCTGACTGTTCTTCCGAGGACCTGCTTTTCCAGTGTTCCCTGTCAATGTAGAACATAAGAGTGCATCTGGCCTCAAAGCTAGGGAATGACTTCTCACAAAAAATATTTTGAATCCAGGACTGGACATGATCTCCTTGGTTATTCCTTCACTTATCTTTCTTCCTCATGTGACTGACCCAATAGGATCCAGATTTTCCCATATAAAATCTGAGCCATTCTGGAAAGGGCAGATGCCAAAATGACATCCTGGTTTACAACCAACACAATAATCACTTTTTGTGTGTTATTTGGAGCAAATCAGAGGATTCAGTGTTCTCCAAATGCTTTACCTATAGTTCTTACAGCCCCTAACAAACCTTGAACACAGATAGATGTGAAATAAAAGACTGGCCAAAAATAACTGATATGGTTTGCTCACTTTCCTCACTGGTTTTCAAAAGCCAGAAAAAATACCATTGTGATCAGAAGTATAATTTATATCAACATAAGTAAGCTGTTTCTAAATTTAGTGAAAAAATAAGTTGAAAGATATTTTAACTGATCCTGTTTTTCTCAAGATTCTGATGGAGAAAGATTTTTGGACTAGTTTTTCTGGTAGAAATGTCTCTATTAGAACTAGTTGACAAAGTGGGTGCAAAGATCCAGGGATTCATTCTTTTGCATGCTAAGCATTTCAGCCTGAACAGTTTGTACAAGGAAATACTGAATTATTTTAATTTCTTTTGCTTCTTGAATGACTTTTAAACTCTGCACTGCAGAGAAGAATTAAGGAAATTATTTTAGAACTGTATTAAATATAAATAAGAGAACCATTGCATTTCTTCATGCATGACACTGCCATCTGTTAATTTTCTACTTCTGATTTTGTTCTCACTCCAAATTTAAACCAATTATTTTGACTTCATGATTTATGTTCACATAGGTGGAAACGTGAAGCATTTTCAGACAGATATTGTAAAGAATGCTAAGATTTCAACTGTATATTTCTCAGATTTGACAGGATGAAAAGAAAAAGTTTCCTTGAATTCTGTAATTATTGTATTGGAGGTAGACCTTGTTTCTGTTCTTTATCTGTATATGCATTTAAATGCATTTGAGTAAATCCACTGTTGGTCTGCAAATACAAGTATTTGCTTAGTCCACAGTTTGTGTCAAATGAAGCACTGCAGCTGACCCCTAAAATGAAAAGAAGGTAACCTTTAGAAACTCTCAGGTGCTGTACCAGAGCTTTTCCTTAAGGAAAAGAGAAAAGGAATCTTCAATTTTATTGTGGTGGTGTCAAATCAAGGGATGGATAGTACCCACTATAAATATTCAGTTTACTTTGCTTGTCTTATAGGTGGGATTTCAAAGCAAACATTGCAGGAAATTAAAATATTAAGAAAAAAAATCAGAAAAAGATAGTTTAACATTAATTAAAGCAAAAATAAAAGTGATTCATATGAAACAACATAAAACCAGCAGTTTGATTATTGTAGTTATTAAAAATTCACTTTGAAAAGAAAAACAAATTCTATATAGAGCTACCAAATGTACTGTATGTAACAATGCATTCCCAGCTGTTCATCGTCTTGGCATCTGTATTCACCAGCTGCATGTTTGCAGCAACATTTATAAGATCTTAACATTTTATTATGTTGTTGCTTTTGCTTTATATTATTGATATAAAATACTTGCATTCCATGATTGATTAAACCAGGTAAATATATATTACTTATATACTTATATATCATTATATACTTACACTGTTACACATGTGAACCTCATTATTCCTCTTCAAAGCCTCTTTCTTAAGAAATGCAGGTGTGACAGAGGGAGATTGAGTTAGGGCATGTCCGTCTTCCAAGAAAGAGAAACTCAACATAAGGTTATGCCATTTTCTTCTTGGAGCTCTCTGGAGAGCTGCAGTGGCCAGGAAGTAGTGAAACGCCCAAGCCAAAACCTGGTTAGCTCAAAGGTTTCACTAATGCAGGTCAGACTGTGGACAGAGCCCTGGCAGATTCAACATAAATGAGAACAGACCCTTTGGCCTTTATTATAATCTGGGTCATATCCAGAACCTCCCAGAAGCTACAGTGCTGTAACACAGCAGAGGACGTGTATCTTCTTCTGAAATTAATTATACAGAAGATTGGAAATGTCTTGAAATAAAAGATGAGATGATCCACAATGCCTGACATAGTTAATCCCAGAAATATCTGTAGGGAATCTAGTTTTCTAGTGCTACTTCCTCAAGAAACCTCCACCAAAAAAAAAAAAAAAAAAGAAATTTTGATTTATTCTGGTTTTAGATAATAAATAAATTGTATTTACCATATGAACATTGAACCAAAGCCAACTAGATATCATGTGAATTGACTGGAGTGAGACGTGAGATGTGCATGAGGAATGCCATGCTTAGCAATGCTGTTTTACAGGTGGCTTAGAGAGGGTTCAAGACCAGGATAAATGTGGGCCTCTGTTTCTTCAGTGTAGTAAATGCTTGGGTTATTTCAAATTAATCTTGAAGTTATACGAAGAGAGATTATTAAAAGAAGGAGCTTTGGTTGTCTGTGGCCAACAACAATTTTTTGAAGCAATAAATGCTTTCACAAAGCCACATAGAGTTAGAGAAGAGATCCAGAAGCCCTCCAGCACCCAAGAGAAGGCCATCAAAAGCTGGAGCCAGGCTTTTGACAGTGTGGCTTGTAAGAGGAAGAGAGATAATGATGAAAAATTCAGGCTGGATATAAGGGAAAACCTTTTTGTCACGATGACAAACATTAGAATGAATTTCTTTGACAGGTTATGTGTAAAGGTTATGCATAAACATAGTCTATGTTTTAAGACTATTATTTACTAAATGAGCAATCTTTTCACATGATCTTGAAAACCTTCACATGAAAAAATTCTTCACATGAAAATTTTCAAAATATGCAAGAAAGACTTTCAATTTATTTATGTGGTTTTATATATTTATACGGTTTTCTATTACTGGATGCACTTTTGTCCAAGATCTTAATCTTAATCTTAGACCATTTTGCCAGTCAGGTACTACTTTGTTGACAGTGATTGAATTTCACACCAAATTGACAATAGTGTAAAAAAAACTAGAGAAATTTAAAACAGAAGAGCAAAGAATTATTTTCTCTCTGTGAGTGAGATGTGTGGCAAACTGAGAAAAGAATACTGAATTATCAAGTAGTAGCAGCATCACATAACTCATACGAAGACAGCACTGAAATCCTTCTTTTAACCAGTTACTTAAAGCTATTGGAAATGTTAAAAGGAAGGGGATGTTGGACCAGTGATTCCCTTTTGAGCCATCTTCAAATAAATTCACCACAATGGGTATTTCACTGGAAACAAAAAAAGATGATTGCTTGACCCAGCCACGTTTTGGAACTGCGTCTCTTCTCCAACTATCAGTGTTGAATGGAAGCAGGAATGTGGCCCTGCTCTCCTCAAGAAAGCTATATGAACAATAATACAGTGTTTATATATAACACAGTGAGAAGAAGAAAAAATAATGACAGACAGATAAAAATTGTGGAAGAAGGACATTTTAATATAATCTCCAACAAAGCAGACATATAAAACGGAGAAGGCCTGTGGATTTTTCCACTTCTGACCAAATCCTTGAACTTTTCTCAAAGCAAGAGTAGATATTTTACTTCAGTTTGCATATACTAAATTCTGCTAAAGTTTACCAATTTATATGGTATCTGTGTCAACTTTTACAGAAAACTAAAATGCAAGAAAAAAAAAGGCACAACTTTAATATTTTTAAATTGATTGCATATTAGTTGTTAATTGGACAAACATATCTTCTGTAGGTTTGAACACAGCAATTCACCATGCACTTCTGTATAATTATGAATCTGACAAAGAATCAAGTATCAGCACATATGTAAAGAATATATATCCTTGAGAATATGTGACTTCTGCCAATATATTGTTTTATTTTTATGTGAACAACCCATATGCATGACTATAAGATTATCACTATCATGAAAAGTAACAGCTTCAATATACTAGTATGTACATCTCAGAGAAATAGACTGTACTTTGCACTGCATTTTTGATTTTAATTTTCTATGTAAAACAAATTGTTTCTAACTGGATATTATGCAATAAAATAGGACCGAGTCAATAGTAAAATTACATTGTACATAAGATATAAATGAATTTAAATTTTCATGTCTGGTTGGTGTTTCAGAAGTATGGGTCTTGGTCTGTTTAAAGCCTATTAAGTGCGGTTATTTCTTCTGAAACCTGTATATTCTGAGAGAGTGTGCATTTTACACAACATTTATTCCATTCAGATAAAAATAAAACAGTTGGGAAATTATAAACTCTGGAATTACTTTCTAAAATACATTTGTTTTTATATTTCAATGCAATCTCAGTATTCTAATAATCTGATATGAAAATTGTTATTCCTTGAGGAGGAAAAATCTCAAATGAATTTTTATGGAATTTTATAACCCAGATAACTACTGCTAACAAAGCCTTATGCAAATCAATGCAAAAAAACCCTATCAGTAGTAATAAGCATTTCTCAAATAAAAATGTATAAAGGCATTAATACATTAGATAATTTTAACATTTAGAAATGTACAATGAATTCTCATAAACAAATATGTTTGGCAAACTCCTGATTAGTTGCTTCAGTTTTGTTAATCTTAATGCAAGGGGAAGATGCTCAAATGTGCAAATACTCAATTATCTATTGTCAGAAAAATTGATTTTGCTGTCAAAGATAATTTATGTACCCTTACCAGTTAAACCTGTACATCTGAAGTACTTACTTGTACCTGTTTCTAAACAGAATAGGAAGGGAAAGGATAAGCGTCTTTCAATGTTTCTAAAAGCGAATAGTGGACTGTGAAAGAATTTCATTTGTTCCCCAAGCCTGAAAGGAGATAAAGAAATACATTAGACTACATTTCAGGTTCCATTGTCAGTTAAAACAAACATCAGAAACACAAAACAGAAGAAATAAAAAAATCCTTTAATTTAAATCTTTTAAGACAGAAAAATCATTCATCTACTCTTCTGCATTTTCATTTCTCTACCCCAACACTGAACATGGCATCAAAAGCATGTTTGCCGAACAGCCCTTTTCTACAAAGTTTTCCAATGTAGTTATTACAGTGCTCTAACAATCCCAGCAATGCCCTGTGAATGTACCTGCTTTAATTCTGCTCTGTTTAGAGAGCAAATGTTAATAACCTACAGTCCCTGAGGTAATCTTTACTGAGACCTCTCATTCCCACCCCTGCATTACTGTCACTAAGGATATTGAGCATTCCCATGCTTTCTATTTATGAAACTTATTTTCCACTCTGTTGGCTTCTGCACACATTTATATATATTTTTTTTTCTTCCCCTCTGATGTGTAGTAGTGCCCTCAGTTTGTTTCTAAGATACTAATATAACAGTTTGATAGGGTCAGGATCAATAAAGGAAAGAGCAGTAAGGATGTTGACAGTTAAGCTCAGCAGACTTTGGCTTGGCTGACCCTATGCTTCCTCATGTTGTTTCCTGCAGGGCACTGTGTGTGTAACAGGCATGCAGAGAGAAAATACATTTACATGCAAATGTAGAAAGGATTGTTGAAAATCTCAGTTGAAGGGAGTTTGGTAAGGAAGCAACAGAGCATAGAACTGGGACTCAGCACACTTAGATTCTGTGTGAAAGTGTCAGCTAAATGGCTCTGGGTAAATAATTTCTCTTTGGTTTATTTTTGATATGTTTGAAATTTCTTGAGGAAAAGTTATGTGGCTGATAAAACATAGTATGTTTCCCCCAAAGTTTGAAGCGAGACTACATTCTTCTTCTACTCTTCCTCCCTACCTAGCTCTACTTTACATCTGAAAGTTTTTCTTTGTGGGGGCAGGACATAGCCTCTTTTTTATTCCTCTGCTTATCCTTTCAGCAATTTGCTGATTCATCCAGCCCTGCACTGCCAGGATGATCAAATATTAATCCATTCCTTTTTCATCTACTTAGGGCAGATCATCTTGTCTGAACTGAACTTCACTGAACTTCAGAATAATTTAAAAAGTGTTGACTGTCCTTTGTTCTGCAAGAATACCTTTTATGACTTGGGGTCTAAATAGTTGTCAATTTTCATAATGTCTAGTCCCTTCTCAAACTGATGGATGATGCCAGGTGATAGCCACTGGCTGAAAACAATCAGGACGGAAAAGGCATTTGAGAGAGACATTCTTGATATGGTGTGATTTAGGAGATGATCATAGGATAAGATGTGCTCTTGCTAATGACATTACTCTATGTCACAGACTGAGTCAGATTTGGACCTTCTGAAGGCCTGAAATGTTTGTTGTAAGACATTTATCTCTAACCTCCTTCTAATGAGCTGCTTATAAATCCGGATTAATTTCATTTGCAAAAGAAACCTGACAACGGCTTTTCTAAATAAATACAGAGGGGATCCCAAAGCCTAAGTGTGCTAAGTGTTTGCTTTGGATGAGTGTAGGGAGGCTGTTTTTTCAGCCAGTGTGTGTTTACCTGACAGTTTTCTGATAAGCAATGTGATACCAAAGCCCCACTTCGTGACAATGCTAACACCATCTGCCAGGTGCAGATAGCTTGTTGAAAAATGCTGTCATCAGCACTGAAGTGCTGATGGAAAGTTATTGCTTCAGTAACCACTAACAGGCTCATATTCTGTCTAATTGGTTGCTGCCACTAAAAACTACTATTCAGGAAAAAAAAAAAGCACAGGTCATTTTTCTTTATCTTGATAAATTACTTTTAGGCTACCTTGCAGTGCCACTGTTGTTTATTTACTGCTTTCTGCTTCCTGCCAAATTTCCTTATCTACACTCTAGAGTGAACTTTATTACCTTTCTATGATTGCTCTTGGTACCTGATTTGATGACAAACACTCACAGAAATATTCACTAGACCTTGACATAGTGAAATACTTGTTAAGAACATAATCTTTGCTAGGCACATTGGGCCAGTCTGCCTCCTCAGGTAGGGGTACAGTGTAATCTTTATTTGGTTTCAACTGTTGCAACTAAATTTGTACCAGATGAAAACCAGGACAGATAGTTTAAAAAAATCTATAAAGAAAAGTTTGAATCATCATGAAAGCACATTCAAATGCATCTGCTTAAGAGTACAATAATATACTATGCAGGTTGCACAGCCATGCATGTCTCACACATTCACTGATGCTGGCTTAGTAAAACAGACAGCACTGCAGCATTGAGCTACTTAAGAAATACATGTGAAGAGCCTCAAGTGTTTAGAATGGCTGAGAACATAATGTAATATAACTGAAGCCAGAATCAGTTCTCACTTGCATCAGAATAACATGGATCAAAAGCATTTTGGCTATAAAATGCTGTACTGGAGATTTTGGTTTGGCTTCCTATTTTTTGGCAGGATTTACCTTTCTTTTGCAGGATGTTCTGCCTTGCTTTAATGAAAGCTAGGATGTCAGCATCAGCCTGGCTGTCTCCAGTCAGAGGAATAGATGTACTTGAACTTGGTGGGGTCCTGAAATAAGAAGGTATACTTGTGGACTCAAGTGAGTAAGAAGGTTAATTTTTCTGTTTCCTCTTTTTTTCATCAGGAAGGATTTTATTCTTTAGATTCATTGTTAGATATGGCACAGTTTAGCAGAGACTTGATCTCAGGACCTCTTAATGGTCTTATGTAGGTTCCTAAGATTAGCCACTATCTCTTCAGTGTGGGAAGACTACTTGCTTACCAGCTATAGACCTCTCACAAAGGGTTAAAAAATATTGTAGTGCTGAGTCAAAGACTTAATTCTAAGTGGAAAAGCTTAATGTAATGAGTTTACCAAGAAATGATGGATGTGACTATGCCATGTATCTGCTTGTTTCAGGCTGCTATACATCTGAGCAGATCAATAGAATTTTTGCCTACTGTGGGGGGAATTAAGTTTTCATGCACACACAGAAGTAAACAATCACGTGGCACTCAGGACATCCCCTGACAGATGCAAATCCTTTGTGCTGCTGAGTCTCTAGTCCTAGCAGAATTCTTGTACCTATGCTGTTAAATCATTGACTTATGACTGCTTTTGCCAGATCCTCTGGCGGTGTAAGACGATGTGATACAATGAAGCTGTTCTAATCAGCTGAGAAAGCTGAGAATTTCCACCTGCATCTTTAACCTTATTTAAAAATTAAGCCCTAATTTGTAGATGAGAAATACAGCAACAAAAAATACGATACAGAAGCACAAGTGTAACTGAAGAGAAAAACTTTTTTTTTTTTTACATATCCTACCTCTGTAATTACAGTTATTTTCACTGTTTCTTACTGACTGTAGCAGTAGGTGGTTTGTGTGACTGACTTATACAGCAGTCTCATATCCTTGTCTTTGTGCTACTAATTAAGTTCTCAGTTGCTGAATCAGTGAACCAAAAAGAAAAAACAAAGAAGAAATCACTCTGAACTTAAAACTCCCCTATTTTTATGTAATTTACAAGGTGATTGCAGAACACCAATAAGGGACTACTTTTGATTGATTTTCATTTATGTAGCAACAATATAAAAAATAAAAACCCACAGTATAGTGAGAAGGTACTCTCTAAATTCCATTTTGGCTTCTATTTTTGTTCTGCTTTTCTTAAACCCAAATACAATTTAAATTATTAGGTTTTGGGGGATGAAGTTTTCCACTATTTTTTTCTGCTCTATAAATGGATTGAAACAAAAAAAACCTTGTGCTTTCTTCTTACTAATGCAGTAGGAAAAATAGTAACTGGACCATATTTTCCTAAGGGCGTTAATAGCCAGAACTGTTGAGCACAATAAGAATATAACTTCTGAAAGTAGAGTGACTTGGCATAATGTTTCAGTGGGAGAAAAGAATGTGGAAATACATACACTAGAAAAAAATAGAGAGGCTCAAAGCCCCAGTAGTTTCTGTTAACCTGCTAAGCTAATTTTCACAAAGCAGTATCTCTTCTGAGGAAACATGACATATAACCTTTGCCAAGCCTGAAACTGCTGCCATTTTATTTTAATAGAATAATTTGTGGGAGGGTGATTAAAAATATGTTAAAGACAAAATCACAAGTATGTAAAAGTCTCTGCCTAGTTCCTGCATTTTACAATTCTGCAATACATAGACACTCTGATTTCTCTTATTTTCAAATGTTTTTTACTCTTTCAGACTCCCTTTCTCTGAGAAGGCTGGGAAGATACAGTTATGAATATTCATAAGCTTAAAGAGGAAAAAAGCCTCAGGCCAAACACGAAACCACCTTTGTAATACTGATGATGCAGATTGGTGTAAAGCTATGTGGCAGTCTGCAGTTAGTTTGGAAGCTGGAGGAAAATCTGAAATTTAAAGAAATTATTTTTATATTTCAAGGAGACTGTTTTTAAATAGACTGATGGAGGATTGTGAAGGCATTGTATTATTTTGTACTTCGCTTTTTCCTCGGAGTAGCCAAGGTATAATTCTTACCTCGTTTTTGAAGTTGGGTTACCAAAAGTGATTGAATTGTTTTTCACAGCAGGATCTTCACAAGGGTTGTCTCTGTTGGTGTCCAAAAAACTGGAATGGGAGACGAAGAAATGAAGGAAAATGAAGGAAATACAGAAAAGAATATAGCTCTTCTGTAGGTGATATTAATACATCTACAAGGAGGGTGTTTTTCAAGAGTTTTTAAATTCTATATTAAACACCTGTTTACTGAAAGATTTTCAGTTCCATCCATATGATGATTATGTTTATGCAGAGAATGTGGCTATGAAAGAACAACAAAGAACTTCATAAAAAATGTACTTTCAGTATTTTCCTTTTAAGCCAGACCTGTAAAGCACTTTGATATATCCGGTGTACAGTTTGTAATGGTATATTTAGTTCCTAAACTGACTATTAGCCAAGTGAGGCCTTTGCTCATTTTCCATTCTTTCTTTAGTCAAGCAAAATTATTACCAAAATCAGTGAGAGACTGGATAAAATCTCAGTGAGGACTTTGGGATGGGGCTTGTTGATGATAGCTAAATATATTGCAAACAGCTGCTGTGCATTCCTGCCTCTGCAGATATCATTATCAAGGAAGCTCACAGTTAGGTAGGCAGTTTTCCACCACTGGATTTAGGGACTCCCTGCTTTTCCTGGGGGTTGCATATGCTGCCAGATCTGGTGCCAATCTTAGAGTGGAAAAAGTTAATTACTCAGGGTATGGGTTTTTCCAGTAGATGGCAGGATTGGCAAGTTCTTGCTTTTCTAACTCTGCAGTAGTTTGTTCATTGTTGGCTGATGAATTGATATTTCTGGCTGAGAACTTGAAAAGGGAAAGAAATTTATTACTAAACTTTTACTGTATTACACTGTGCCAGGTTCAGTTTTGCAGAAGATATTGTGCCCAGGAGTATAAGTCATTTTCAGTTGAACAGCTCCAGGTTTGCTGAATGATTCTCTTTAACTCCTCAAGTCCCACACCATTCACACCTGCCTAATTCAACTAAAGCAATATCTTATTTAATGTTAATAATATTCTGTACTTTATTACACCTACATATTACAAGAGCTAGAAAGGATGTGTGACGTTATTACCTACTATGTGGTTTAACAATATCTGGGAACCTCATATAGTCATTCTGCTTTAGGATTTCCTGAACATTTTTTCCACTGATTTGGCAGTTCTTAAAAACGAATTGATTTAGTGTTTTAAATTCAGTTTTCTAAAAGGCCTCTGTGTCTGTGCCCTGAGATACTGAGGCATCCAAGTCACATAACCATGGTTTAATAAATCGCTCCACATCAACTGAACCATAGCAACCATCCCTGACTATTTTTAGCCTACAACAAACATAATGTGACTTAATGTGATTCTTTTTCATTGCTTTCTTTTCATTGAAATAAGTGTCTTTGCTTTCTTTTTGCCATGCACAAAATGTATAATTTTACAAATACTGTGAATCAGCTGAGTATTTTATTTTTCAGTTGCAGTAGTTTCTATATTTGAACAACTTATTTTTTTCATTGATAATAAAAAAAATGTTAACTCCCCATTTGAAAAGGGATTTAGATTCAGACTGATTTTAAAAAAACCCTATAAATGAGAGGTGTGGCACAGCTGGAACTCTAGGGATATCACTTTCAAGTACATTCCTGGACCAATATGGCAAAACTTGCCTTAAGGAGTTCTAGGAGAATTTGTCACCCACGGAAAGCAATATTAAAAAACCCAATTAGATTGGGTAAGATGATGCCCAGAATCAGGAAATTAACATTACTGTGCTTAGAGATGGACCTTAACATCCTATTTTGTGCCTGTGGGGTCGCAAGCAGACATTTTATTGTGGGATGCAAACTGTTCTACTGCAAATTAAGGAAATTCATAAGGAAGCTTATAATTATTTTTTGAAATTACTCAAAGTTCTGCTTCCATGTAAGAGGTTAACAATTAGTGTACTAAACTAACAAATGAATCCCTCAGTTTGGCACAACTCAAGTCCATCTTTTTTATATCCTAGAGATTTCTCTAATTGCTAGGTAGAAGGATGGTCTGTATGGGGATAACTTGCATCCTTCATACTGAAGCTGCAAAATGGCATTGCAAGATAAGTTGAATGATAAGAGGACAAAAGAGTGTAATTTTGCTGGGCAGTGGTCTATATGTTCAGATGCAACTTGTTTCAAGCCAGTTCTTAGAAGTCAGGACACTCCTTATTCATCTGAGTGTTAGATGCTGTTCTAGTAATGCAAAAATTTTGAGAAATGTTCTAGTAATGCTCTAGATGTAAAGGAAAATCATTATGCCAGCAGGAGGTGGGGGTAATAATATCCCTCTCTGTGTGACCAGCATGGACAGGACATCTCAGGATGCTCCAACAAGCCAAACAAACCCATGCCTGTCACACTTCAGCGGGACCAAAGTCTTCTTCCAGCAAGGGCTTGATCCAGAGATCTCTGGAGGTGCCATTCAACATTTCTGTAATGTTCTGTTCTGCGCAAACAGGCATTCCTGACTCACATTTTTGGATTTGGGTGGACATACAAGGTATGTAAGTCCTGTCTCTTTGTCTGTCACCTAAGCTTTAACCTCTAACATTATTCAACTTGTTTTGACAGTGTATAATTCTCATTTTCATTCTGAATCTATCTGATTTTTCCTTGAGTTGAATTTAAGAAATCTCAAAGACTGTTTCCTGACAACTTCAGTAACTTCAGTAAAATTCCTACTTTTTCTGGAGATTAAAGATAGCCTGTCAACTTTATATGTCTGTTTGTTTTTATAACCTAGTACCTGAAGTTTCACCCTGTGGGTAACTTTCTTTTTTTGGGGTGTTGGGGCAGGAAATCCTCTGTTGGGGGTGTATTTCTTGGTCAGGCGTGGAGGCAGTAGTCAAAGACGTACACAGGCTTGCAGCAGGGTTTCCCTTGCTGCAGGAACCCAAGGACCAGAGACAACTGATCCATGGACTGATCAGCTCCATCAAGTACATGGGGTAGAAGAGCTGCAGAAATGATGCATGTGATGGTATGAGTGCTTAATTTGCCAGCTGAAAAATAATGGCAAATCAGGTAGATTGAAATGGAAAGTGAAATTTGATGGTGTGCAACCTCTGTAATTTTAAGAAAACCTCAGCTGCAGTTGTCCAGTTATCTGAGCTTTGGAGATGAGGGGAACAGATGTTCAGTGTACAGACAGGAAAGATTCAAGATGCTTAAAAGCTGAGCATTTCAATAGTTGTCTACAAAATTAAATTTGGCCTAACTTGCAAACTCATAGATAAATTGTTCTAGTTGTTACCTAAGAATGTGAAAACCTTTGAAATGTCACTACTTGATGATATTATTCTCAGATTATGTTTTTATCATTATGCAACACTGCAGAAAATTGGCAGGAATAAAAAATTTTGACAGAAAATGCTGTAAAATATGTAAACATTGACCTTGTTTCACACAACATTAATATAGGGAGTAACTGTTGCAATCCAGGACAATAATTGTTGAAAAGATCTGATGCTCAAACTCATCAGACAACAAGAAGAATTATTTGAAAATGTCTCCAAGGAAATTAAAAGTGCCAGGAAGATTTTGAATAGGAAACAGAACAGCCAAGGAGTCTGAGGTTGAACATACTGTGGGGCTTGCTGGAATAGGACAAATGAGATGCAGTAAAAGGAAATCTGTGAGGTTAAGAAAGATTTGACTGAGATAAAAAGGAATGTGTTTCTTCTGAGAGGAGTAAAAAAAAATATAATATTTGAATAACTATCTAACATTTATATGATTCTAAGAGAATACAAGAACCATTCAACACTACTGAAATGAAATGTGCAGTGAGAGAAGCAATTTGAATAGACAAGATCTGTTAAAATCCTTAAATAAAAGCCATTGTGGGAGAGACTGTATGAGGAAGAACAAAACGCTGTGCTTGAATTCTGAATGTGTGGAGCACAAATGGAGTGCTGAGCCTGACATGCATTTTCAGACTTCTTGCAGACTTGACAGGAATCCATCAAGAGACATAAACATATATACAGTATGAGTTGCAGGCAGCACCACAAGCTTTCAGACCTCACTGACTGAGGTAGAAATGGTTACTAGTCAACTCTTTTATTAACACAGACTCGTTCTGACACTTTAACACTTTCAACTGAAAAAAGAGATATATTTGGCCATCAATCAAGTGCCTTTTAGGTGTGTGTATTCTTCTTAAGCCTCAAAAGGATTACCAGCCTCTCTTCTCTGTTATTTTAGTTACAAATTAACTTAGTATAAAATAAAAGCTGAACCTTTCCGAGACTTAATTTTCTCTGGAAACATGACTACCATGTGTCAAACAATAACAATCCAAACAAATCATGCATTAGAAGGTGATCAAAAGACTTGGTTCAAACACATATAAAGATTAATAATATACCTGTGTCTTTTGCATGCTGAGTTATATAATTTATTACTTCTAGCCTGAAGATTGTATTTACATGCATTCCCATTCAGGAGTTTGTCTGAATGGTTTTACTGCATACTTACTCTGTCAACAGCAGACTTAGAATTTAGCCTACTAAGTTTTAGATCTTACATCTATTGAATACACCTGTTAACTGAATTCCATCTTGGAAACAGGTTTTATTTACACCACATTATATCAAACATAATTTATGTCAGCTTTTGCTTTGTTGGCTGGTTATTCTGCTAGGTGAACATAGCAATATCCAAAGAAAGAGATGGTTGATTTTTGGCCAAGTTAGAGAAAAAAAAAAAAAAAAGAGCCATTTGTGTCTCAGGACTATGTGAAAGAAGCATCTGTAGCCTGTACTCATTCTACACAATTATGGGAAGTGGTAAGTAAAGTTCCTGTGTCAACTGGGGCCAAGGAAATCCTTGGGAAATACATATTCCACTATTTTATTATTTTAAAGTCTGTGAAATTTGAAACCATTACTCTAAAATGTTATTGACTAGGGTAGGGGAAAAAGTAAATTTTCATGCACAGTGGGATGTTAAGCCTACAGTTCCTGACTCAGAAAAAGCAGAAATAGTGTTTCTACTTCCATGTATATGCCACTGGAAATGTACCTGAGTAAAATATGTTTAAAGAGCCTAACATAAAATAAGATAAATTTTCCAAAACCATAGGAAGGAAAGAGTGCTTGACTTTTAAAGATTATTGCTAGAATATTGATAGAGATGGGGAAAAAAAAGCTACATTCATCCCAACTCCCTCTACAATTTTAGTTTCAGAAGATAAATATTCTGTGTCTGTGATATTTACGTAAGGATCATCCAGTCAGCCTCAGTCAATTATGCCCATTACTTTGACACAGAGAAACTGTTCACTGTAAAGAACATTTGATTTTTGCAGGAAATCATGTGGGCAGCACAGGACTCTGAATTAAGCTTGGCAGCTGAAAACAGCCATGCACCTTTCCCCATTCTAGTCAAAATGCCAGATGGACTTTTCTAAGACTTCTCCTCCGTTAAAGGCGTTTAATAGGAAAGCTTAAAAAAAACATAAGGAAACCAGTTATGCAATTTTGTTTCTGAGCTAGGGTAGGGAAAGGAGGAATCACCACTGCTGGAGGCCAGTTCCCCATTGCACTGGAAGGTGCCTGAACATTGCCATATGTTCTTTTTAGTTCTAGAATTTTTAATTAGTATGCAAAAGGCATTGCTCTCCTGAGCAATGCATCAGCACACCAATTGAAATTTGTTGCTCCCAAGATCAGCAGGGCAGAGAGGTTGTGCAAGAGGTGCTTAGTTCAAAGGGCAGTACAAAGTTAAAGAGAGTGACAGTCACGGATTGCTTGAGCTAATTTGGCTGAATTTGTGCTAAGCTGGACCAAAAATGCTCTCATGTTCTGTTCCATCACTGTTTCTCTGGGACTAGTAACCTTCAGCCTGAGACCAGAAATGAACAGCACAGATTAGGCCACATGCAAAGGGATTAATGCCTAAGGCTTGAGAGGACACAGAATAAGAATTGAAGCAAAGTAGAGAAGATGAGTTGGTTTTCATCAGTTTGAGAGACCTGAAAATGTCTTCTCAGAAAACTTTAAAGGACAATGTCAATCATTTTCTGTACTGATTATGGAGCATTTACTACAGATACATGAGAGTGTAAAATGAAACTTAGAAGCTATTTTCAATTTTAAGAAAATTCAGTATTTATTATTTAATGGCATGTAGGATATATTATGTTTGCTGGAAAGCAGGAGACAATTTATGCAGATTACAGTCATAAAAATGTAGGTAAAGCCACTCATCAGAGAACTGTTAATTGCATAACGAGAAGAACAAGATAGAGGCAGAAAAGAGAGCAAGAGAAAGGCAAGGAGGGAAAGAAGAGGAGGGAGGGGAAAAAGAAGACGGAAGGGGAGAGAACACTTCCATTTATTGTCCTTGAATATGGAAACCTGCACATTCAGGCATGTGGTTTCTTGCACTCTACTTTCCCTGATGGCTATGAAAAAATTATTACTGAAATTTAAATTCAAGGTTTTGAAATCAGAGGTGACTGTTGATGAAACAACCAAGATGATTACATTTTTCTCCTGTAGATGACAATACATCAGCATCTTACAATATCAAATATATAATATCATTGTGGAATAATATGCTACATAAATGTGGTAACATGACATTTTTCAATAGTAAGTCTATCTAGGATATATACAAAATAATTACTATTTTTTGGTTTGAAGTCCCCTGCATACATCCCAAAAGAGATACAGTCTCCTCATACAACAAAACTGACCGATAACAGGCTTGCCTTAGCTGTCGTGGGGCCCCTAGAGAAAGGTTTTCAAGGTTCTAAGACCAACAAGTCAAAAGAACTGAGGTCCTACCTTCAATAGGACTTCCAAATAACTCAATGATAAAATTTCATTTTCTAACAATCATATCTGATGTAACTGAAAATAGGGTGTTTCAGTGTGATATTTGCAAAAACATTCTGGACTTTTACTAAAATTGCATTTTTTTCCCACCTAAGGAAGCAAGAAAAAAATAAACAATTTACCTGTTGGGTGATAGATGCTGCGAGGATCTGATAAACTGTGGATAGACAGAGGCAGTATTTGGTGAGGTAACCACCTCTGGCTTTTCCTGCTGGGTTTAGATTGAAAAACAAAATTATGAAGATAGGATTTTTTTAAGTGCTTCATATTGGCTATAAATTTCAACAATAACAAGGTAAGCAATGACTCATTCAGAAAACACAGAGTCTGAACCAACTGTATTTTCCCCACTTGCACAAACACTTCTGAACAAAGAGAAAAGTATCTAGGATAGGTTCAAGTATTTTTAAGCTCAAGTTACAGGTTTTTAGTATGTAACAACATATGTTCACTGATTTCAATTTCTTAGGGACCTCAGATGTATTGATAGGTCAAAATCTAAGAAATCAATCCCAATTACATTTTCCAGTTTTCCAGTCTTCTACAGATGAATCATGAGAAGTTGAATCCAGGAACTCTCCTGATAAGGCATAGAGAAAAATGTGCTGCAGTGGATTCAAGAATATTACTTGCAGTGCTTTGAAAAGCCTAAATATTTAGACAGGAGGGTGACTAAAATGTCTTCCTTTTTGCCACTAGTATGGTTAGGGATTTTAACTGGAAAAGTATTTGGCAATCCTAACTTGCAGTTAACCAGCTTAGGTGGCACTGTATGGATAACTGAGTTCCCCAGGTTAAGTTCTGTATTTATTTTAGGCTGTTTTCTTAAAAATATGGTTTAGATTTGTACTCATGAAAATTAATCAAAATATAAGCTAAAACTTTCCTTGTTTATAACAACTTTTACTCAAGGAGTAAATCTTCTCTTCCAGCTAATAATAAATGATATGGGATAGACTGCATTAACCCTTTTTTTCACAAGGCTGATGTACGTTTCATGGCAGAGCCTTGTTGTGAGTTGCTATGTCACTACTTGCAAGTCATTAAAAAATGTCAGAAGGGCAGCCCAAGAAAGCTAGCTTGTTTCACAAGAGTAGTTTTCAGACTGACTGCATTATGAACTACTAATATACTGGTTAAAATGACAGCTCGTTAGTTCATTTTTGCACAAGTCATTGCATTAGAGCACTCTGTGCTTAAACACTGGTGGATTTCAGCTAGAGAGGGAAGAAACATATTCTGTGCTGGGAGCTGATGACCCTCTGGGAGCCTAGGGAAGCTGAAAGGTTGCAGAAGTCTCTTTGAGCTAAGGAAGCTAAAAAGTAACTTTATTTGCTGTAAAGAAAAACTTGGTGAAATAAAAGTTTTGCTAGAAATAAAAAAGATTATTTTTTGCAATCTGATAATCTTTCAAAGTTGTTGGCATTTTGGGCCCATTCTTCCCTATTAATCAGTTTTTTTTTGGAGAACATCAAAACATAAAATAGAGCAGGAAAAATGGCTTTGATATTTTTTTAGCTTCACACAAGTATAATTCACACTACCTTTGTCCAACTTATATTAGCATAAGTACAGGTGAACCAGATCCTGAATCCCATCCTTCACACTCCTTTCCATCTAGTCAATTAAGTACTTCTTTAAGAAATTATTGAAGATGTTATGATTATTTGAAAATGGAAGAAATACAAAATTATTTCATACCTGGAATTTTTTTGCCTCTTCAAACCACCAGACTTCAAAGTCTTTTTGCAGCTTCATCTTCACTTTTTCCATAAGAAGCTGCAGGTGCTCAATCTCTACCTTCAGCCCTTTGAAGCGACTGTACACTACTTTATAGCTAATATGAGAAGAAAAAAGTGTATTATACATTTTCAATCATGTATCTGAACAAAGGTTAATCCTACCTAGAACAGTTAGAGATTTAAACTGTAAAATAATGTATAATCAGAGATGCAGAGCACACAGATGGTAGAAGGAAACATATTTTATAAATGCTTTGTGGGATAGTAAGTGCAAGAAACTTATTTTACAAACCTTTTATTTCATAAAGAAGTTACTGAAATTCAAGTGGGATCAACATTGACTAACAGTTTAAATATAGGTTCAATCAACTATGAAAATTATTTGTTTTGAATTCTCAACACGTTACCATTAATAAATAACTGGTATCTTGGATTCAGATAGGAACTGAGACTGGTTCCCCTGTCAGATAGAAGCTTCATTACCCTCTTGGCAGTTAGAACTTGACCAGGACTATGAAAGAGCCAGAAGTTTCCACAGAGATTGTGCATAACATAAATGCTAGCAAAATACTTCATACTGATATTCTTGTATTTATTTATTTTATTTTACCTCCTGGCTACAGTGACAGTAGAGCAAGGATCGGTTAACCAATGTTTATTCTGCATATTATTTACACTTAGCGAGTCCTGCATAATCTAAGGTTTTCTTTAGGTCAAGAAAGGCAGGACTACTCTGAGTCAACCCAAAAGACTCATAATACATTTGGGTTCAAACAACAAATTGCAAACACTAATCCTCAGGGAGGACATTAAGCTGTTTTTTATTTATTTTTAACCTTTAGCTCAAGCATACATTTTCCTCTCTCATCTACTGTGGCATCTGACAGAAAAACCAACAGCATATACACAAATTTAAAAAACTATTAGTGAACCAAAAGCTGATATTTTTAAAATGTCAGAGAAAACCCTGAGGGTAGCTGTATGTGCAGAATTGTAATTGCAATATACTATCAGTATAATTTATCTTCTGAAGGATGGTAGAAATCTGAGGCAGAAGTAATACCTTTTCTTTTCTTCTTCAATTTGCTCTCGAAGATTCTCTTCTACTGGATCAAACATTAGTTCTTCAGAAGGATTTGAAACAGCTGTAGGATAAATGATCAGATTTAAGCAATGACTATATGGTGTCCAAAGAAGCAACTTCTAATTAGAATAAAAACTAGCTTTTAAGAGGTAGTTAATGAAATGGGGGTCATTAACCATTTCTCTCTTCTGGAAATGCTTCTTCAAATTCCTTATTTAGGCTTTACTTAGTAGAGGACATAGTCAGTAACTAGTGATGTAAATCAAATGGCTTATAATTGGTTTTTTTTCTTCATTAAAGACTGGAACATTAATTTTAGATATAAATAAAAGCAATTTAAACATTCAAATTTGGCATAAAACACTGTGAAATCCTTTCAGCCACTTTTTGAAATGGTTTTGGCAACAAAAGCAAGACCAGAAGCTGTTGCAAGAAGAGACAGCAGTAGCGCTTGAAAGAGAGATTAACTTTGGAAAGCAATAAATTCAGATAATTAGTATAAATAAGGAAAATATCCTGAAACTATGTGAAAAAAATTTCAAGGTAAAGGAGAACTAAGGAAATAACTTAAGAGTAGCTAATCTAACCTAAGAAAGCAGCTTATGATTTCCCTATCCTGTAAAAGAGCTAGTTAATATGCAATACACAATATGCTTATTCTGAGAGATGGTAAAACAGTCTTTCCATCATGGTTTATATGTTCAGCGGTGAAAGGAAATGTAAAGTTACCTACTAATGTTACAACAGTTTCTGTTTCTGGAATGAATGAGAAGAGTTTTGGTTCCCAAGAAAACATGTATGACCTTTTTAACTTAAGAAAAATGGAAAAAACCAAAAGATTTGCTGTACAATACATGCAAGTTTCCACCCCAACTCTTATTTCTGCCAAGAAAATAAATTCTATGTCAGTCTGTCATGAGGCCTGAGGAGAGCACCCTCTCCTCAAGCAGAGGAATTCTGTCTGGAACAAGAGGGCAGCAATGACCCCTCTCTGCCTGTCAGCACACCAGCTGAAACCATTAATCTTTTGTAGTAGCACCCTGTAGCTTAATACAGATGAAACTGAAAAGCATTTTATTTCATTACTTAGCTCAAGCATGTTAATACAGACAGTCAAGGTGGACAAAACCCACGCAAAAGTCTCATTTCATACATTGAGAGGCCTTACTGGGTGTGATTACAAAGAAGGATAGGGTGAACATATTTGTGGTGGGGAGGGTACCCTTAAACATAAAAAAAACCTGCTTGAAATGTTTAAGAAAACAAACAAGACAGGAAGACGAGGAGATGGTACAAGAAAGACATTGTATAACGAGTTATACCTGAACATAACAGATAATAAAAAGGTCATCATAACCATTCCAGAACCTTTAAGGAAAAGAGCAAACCTTTCCATGATTACAAGGGATGAGGATTTTCTGATTTGTCACATTTCATTCCCAAGAGAAGACACCATGTGGGAAAGGACAGAACTACAGATGGAACTTGTGGGGAGACATTCATTGCAGAGCTCCTGAGGCTTCATGCTTTTCTGAACTTCATGAACACACAGCAGCCAGGCTTGAGTGAGATGTGGTCTTGTGGAACCACCAGAAATTATTTAGGGAGTTACTGGCTCTCAAGTGAGCCATGTTACAGACTATGTGAGAATCCTTATTATGTTTCCATGACTATTCCAGCCAGACCTAGTGTAAGCCAATGCTGTAGAACAGATTATTTGGTTGCATGTTACCTTCAGAAATAATAATAATGCCTTCTTTATGAGATGAAAACTTTTCTAATGCAAAGGGCACAGCATCCTCACCCACGAATACAAGTCTGCTCATTATCCCTAGCTGGTGATGAAATGTAGAAGCACAGCTGTAGACAAGGTGAGCAGCACAGTTTAGTGAATGGAAAGACATTAATATACTGCAAGCTGGTGTGGCTCCAGCAGCAAAAATAGCATCAGATGAATGGCTAAAACTTGCACATTCCTGCAGACATCACTGAGCTGAGGTCACAAAACCAGGAGAGATCTGATCACAGTGTCATGTCAAGTCCAGTAATAAGTCAAGTCCCAGCCATGCCTGCTGGGGCACTGCTTTGTAAGCTCTCCAGTGCCTATTCCCAAGCTGTTGCAATGTCCATTTCAGTTTCTTGTCATGCCTGCTCATTGCAGCAATGTGTTTGTGAACTGAATAACATTCTGCTCTAAAGACTAGACCTTTGGAATACAGCTACTCTAATAAATACAAAGATCATGGCTCTTTCCTGATGTTTCAAGCAAAAAGACACCTAAGGTCTGGTGGGCTATATTTCAACAGTTATGATTCCTACTACTTCTGCCTTCTTCTCATTCTCTGCTACCTCTATTCTCCCCTCTCCTCCTCTTTAGCCTTCCTGATGAATCCCTGCAGTAGCCTCTTTCTGCCCCTGAGCTTCTGCTGCCTCACACCCCTCTCCTCTTACCAGTCCAGGCAATTTCAGATACAGATGAAGAAAGGAAGCTAAGGCAGAGGCTACTGGGTCACTATGTCTCATATCTAATGTTAGCATTCTTCAGTATATAGGCTCAGTCATTTTAAAATAATGTTAGAGGGACATAGAATGAATAGACTGTAAAATATAAAAAGCAAAATATTTACTCACAAATTTAATTTAGACATCTAAGAAAAAAATACTTCCTTTTGGCTACTGGTTTTTTTCCCCCTAAAGAGTTTCTTTTTTATTGTATATATCTGCCTTCCCATGCAGAAACAGAAAATATATATTAACCACACATATAAAAAATATATGTAGATTACGAAGCACTGAAAACTCATGTCATCAGCTTTTAACCATATATATGAAAAAAATTGCAATACATTAAAAAATGTAGAGATGCTATTGTTAAAACATTAACTGTCAGATATCATTTCCGCAACTGCACAGAATGCAAAGTGGTATCTGCTTTGTTCAGTCAGAGTTGACGTTTCATTCTTGGATTGACAGTTTATCATATGAAACTCAGCTGTACAGTTTAGCCCTATGCTTTTAGTGCATCAGCTGAGATGATTTAATTCAGTTGGAGTGTAATACCACATGCACTTTTCGTGCCCCAGTGACTTCTCCTGGGCAATGAATGCAGTCACTGCAATTTAATCCTGGGTGATGCAGCCCCAGGTTTCAGGGGTGCAGGGAGGTATGACATGCGTGTGTAGGAAAACATTGGCTCTGTGTATACTAGGGGTTTCTGCTGGCATCCAGCTCTGCACAACAGAACTATTTTGGCAGCAGTCAGCAATGTACTGATAAGGAGTATTAGTTTCATTACATTAACATAACTGCACACAGAGCTGAGCGGCAAAAACTATGAATCATAAGTCATGAAGTATTTTTTAAGAATACTGAGTCACAAGATGTAAAGAAGACACTGACAGTGCTACACTGGGTAGGGAAACACCTAGCAAATTTTATGCTTACTTTCAGGCTGTTTTTGCTTCATTTTCATTTGGTGAAGTGAGCACAGGATACAACCGATACCAGCTGCCCGCATAGAGATGAAGGTGAGATGAAGATGAACTCTGCATGAGTTGACAGTTCATATGACAAAGGTTTGTAATTTTGGTGCCTTTTTAAGAGGCATTTTAAGATATATTTATTTTATTCTAATGAAAGGGCCAATTTTGGAGTACAGGAAGTGGTAAATTTTGCAACACATTCCACATGATCAAATCACACAATACCAGAGAGAAATTGTAGCACCTGCCAACTGAATCACTATTTCAAAGCCATGTGGAAAGCATGGATGAAACACACTATTTCTAGAATGATACCAAGTGTTATCACCATAGTTTACTGCAAGCTGGCAACAACCTGAAATACTCTGGCAGATTCTTGTCTACAGTCAGAAAGTTTTGCAAGAAACTCTCTGTGACCCTGAACTTTATATGCTCTGGGGTGCTCATATATTTCTTAACCTGAGTGTATCCTGGAAGTCAAACTCCTAGGGATTTATTGTATTGGGCCTCAAATAACATTGTGCCCTGCCCTCCAGCTGTACTTTTGCAGTCAAATATTTTCACTTTTTTTCACTGGATAGTCTTCTGTTTATCTGCTTAAATTTATAGTCACTCGAAGTAACCAAATTTAGAATTGACTTTAGTATCCCATTAACATATTTACTGCATTATTTATCAGATTTGCAGCTTTTTGCAAACTCAAGCATTAGTGCTTTCAAACTGGAACATATGTTGTAGGTTGGGGGTTTTTTTTGTGTGTGTTTTTTTAAAGAACTACCCATCTACCATCATTCAGGATCATCTTACAAGTAATTCTCCTCTTCTTCTTTATGTTTCCCCTGGGCCATGTCAGCCTATGTTTGTCACTGGGCACCACATGTGTACCCCATACAAAAGCAAAGACAAGTAGACACAATGTAACTCAGGAGAAGAAAATATCATAATGTCTGGATGAGTTTATATTGTGGGTTTTGAAGCAATTTACTTAACCCTAATGTAACAGATTTCTAAAAATTTTCAGCCAGTTTGTCCTAGAATACACTGAAACACACTGTCCTATTTTCAGCATTTTACAAGTTAAAGGATGTGCAGGGGAACAAGGACATGTGTATTTTGTTTATTTTGACTTCTATTTTAATAATTGAATTTAGTAAAAGGATCCATTGGTATGCTGCACTTTTTTGTTTGTTTTGTTCTTTTTTTTTTGTAACATTGAATTGCTTATTGTTTTACTGGCTTAATACAGTTCAAACTAACTAACTTCCAGCATTCACCTGGAAGGCAGAGCTATTTTTCAATCTCAGTGACCTGTTTTTCCTAAATACAGTCACACTTCAATTCCTTCAAGTTTCTTCTTTGAAACTGGTCATCTATATTTTTTTTCCTGAAAATACATGGCATACAAAACAGAAGGCATTACCTTCATGTCAGCTGCATTTAAGCCATGCAAGCTTCTGAAACTATCATGGCTAAAAATTCTCTGTTGCTTTCCAAATACACAATTAAAATATACTAGGAAAAAGCAACCAAAAAACAACAAAGCAGCTTCAAGTTTAATATCTTCCATACATGCCAGTTAATCTAGTGGAACAGCAATATAGCTGGGTCTTAGCCAGGAACACCCTACTAACTCGGATTCTTGCCTACACGTAATAAATACTTTTTAGCATTTGATTACATGCAATTCCTCTTGCATCATTTATCTTGTTCATAATATTAGATAAAATCATACCTGATATGTTTGAATGATCTTTGTCTGCCTCCCAAGAAGGAGTGTGATTTGTCATCCATAAACTTTGAGGCTTTGTAAACATTCATTTCTACAAAATCCAAGAGCTTTCATGGAAAAAAGAAATCTCTTTTCTAAGCTTTAGACATTAGATATTAGACATGCCATTAGACATTAGGAATACCCCACCACCAATATCCAGACTGTAGTTCAATAAGCACCACAACTTTTGTAAAGTAATGCCTGGTCAAGAGAAGGACTTGACTCAGAATAACACAGCATAACTTTCCTAAGAATAAGACATACCTAAGGGTGCTAAAGGTGCAGTCACATTGAGTGTCACAGATTTCTGTGCATGAACAACATACACAGGCACATGCAGCAAAGTCTGTGCTCGCAGATCACATTCAGGAATGCAATGCACATAGCAAATGTGGAATTAATTCAATAGGCCTAGTGTTTTCTAATGATAAGGTGTGTTTTACCTGCATTCTGCATAGAACTGTCTGTGGCCGTCAGAACAAAAGCTCGTGACAACACACAGAAGCATTTATTCTGGACTGTAATATAAATTTATAGCAATGTCATTTGAAAGAATATTAAGGAAAAATAAGCATACATGCTTATCCTTAACTGCTTCTGTTTCAGCTGTCTAAGGCATAGATGGGCCAGGAAACTGATGTTTAACTTTAAGTTAGGCAATAAATGAGGTTTTGACCTTGATTCAAGGAGTGAATACTAACCAAACAAATGTATATGGCTGTACCAATCTGAACAATTTTGATCTTTCTGCTATTTTCATCTGCAAGAGAGTAAAGGAGATGGAAAGCATAAAACAAAGACACATCATTATTGGTGAAATCATTATATTATGAGCATGCATTATAAATTATGTAGTTTAACTCTTGGCTCAAATAAGACAAAAGTGCTGGGCTGAAGCTCCTCTATCACAGATCTGATGGGTTTTTTCTATGCAGTAGCAGAGAGATGTGCTAAGACGGCACCTCAGTTAAGTATAGAATAAAGACAAAAGTACTACAAAAAGTTTCGTTTCCACTCTCCCACATTGCTACTCCACTGGTCCTCTAAAAAAGTTTCCTAAATGCTTTTTTAAATGTTGGTATGATGTATGAGTTTTCCAGAAAATTTCTGAAACTACAACTATAGGATTTCATGTCCCCAGGAATGTCATTCTTTAAGGAGATTAATTCTCATGTTTTTCACTATTCTGGCACACGTATTAGATTAGCGTCATGTGCAATTTGAACAGCTGTAGGGACCAGATTATGTTCTTGGGACCCTCTATCCCTGCTGGCCACACTGAAAATCCTCATGGAGTGCCACGCTTTTGCTGGTTCTCCCATGCACATACCTGCTGGCTGCAGAACAGCTGGGCTGTCTGTGCTGTGCTACAAGCCCAAGAAGGTACAAGAAATACAGAGGTATTTAGGCAGTTCTCATAACTAAGTTCTTTCCTACGAGCTGTGAATGAAAGGACACTGGGCTTGATGTTCTGGTAGCTGCTGGCTGAATTACACTACTGTATGCTGAGAAGAGACAATCTTGACATATCCAGAAACAATTACAACTTAACCACAAGATTTTTATCTGGAGAAGTTATATCCAACCTCTGCACATTTGTGGGACATTATTAGTTACTTGTTCCAAGTCATTATTTATTTTGATCTCAAATATGCAAACATTTTTCAGCAAAGAAGGAATGAATTAATTTCCTTTAGCTATTTCAGCAAAAAATAAAATGGCAGAAGTTTTTTTGCCAGACCTGCAGGTTGTTCTGAAATGCTGGATATCACATTCACTGTGATATTTTTCATTCACCCCTTGTCCTGTCCTTTACATAATCACCTAGATAGAAATTTCTACTCTAGGTCTGACCTCAAAAAACTCACAGAAATATAGATGTGAAAGAGCTCTATTTGTTGTTCATAGTTCATTAGACTACAGAATTTTTTATTACAGAGAGCTTTCATGGAGGAAACTCTGACTGAAACAGAACTCGTCAAGCTGCCCAACAAACCCACTGGACATGGCCAGAAGAAAGAAGTCTAAGGCACCTTAAACTCTGTATTATTCTTAGTTAAACTTTCTACCAGCTTTTTAGAGCCAAAAGAGAGAGGTACTCAAAGATATACTGAAGTTCAGCAAACAAGCTAGGCATAGAATTTTTAGTATGTGTACATAGAACTAGATTTATTTTTTGTTCCCTCCACCTCAGGTCCTGTTTTAGAATTATAGAATCATTCTGGTCATAAGGGATCTCGGAAGCCTGTGTGGTTCAAACTACTCAAGGTTGGGTGAAAACTGAACCAAATTATGTCCAGACATATTATGAAAACTCCATGAACAGAGATCCTGCAAACTTCTTTGATGACTCTTTCAATGTGTAACTACTCTCAAAGAATCTTAATATCTTATTTTAATAGACCAAACTAGAGAACTGAAAGCTTCATCTCCAGATTCTATCTTGTTAGACACCAGAAGGAGTTTCTAAATAATAATAAAACTCACACTGAACTTTTCATTATTTCAGAAGAAATACTTACTACAAGAAAGCTTACAGAGACTGCAAGCTGTTCCAACAACAGTGAAATGCCAAAGTCAATGTCAATAAAGCTGAGTACTGGGTAGCTGTGCTACAAGTTCATGACTCCTAATAAAAATATCACTTGATCCAAAAATGTCTTTGCTCTTTTCTGAGATCTGATAGCTGGATTTGAGTGGGTCACATGAGAAGCTTAATAGGAACACACAAGTAATCTCAGAATTTTCTCTGACCGTTCAGGAGGACATATTTGTAAAGATTTACAGTAAATATCAGTATTCTTTTTCTTGAAGACAAACTGAAAGAGAAGACTCATGCTTGCCTCTAGAATTTAATACTGGACATAGTAAATCCTGCTAAAAAGAGTAAAAGAAAAAAGTACAGCAAAAAATAAAATACAAAATACCCTAGAAGGACTGGAGAGAAACCTGTGGAAAGAAAGGTCTGTGTGAGATTGAGGCCTGAAGGGATCGGTGTAAGAAATGTCTTCTTATTAGAACGTACTCCTATGTTAAGTTTTAAACTTAATTCCTATATAACACTGGGAAAACCCCAAAACATATTACATAAGAAGAAACCTCAGGAACTGTGGCAAGGGCATCATTGCAGCTTGTCTAGCTGCTGCTTTGAATCCATGGTGTCTTTCCTGGTTGTGATCATCTTTACAGAAAAACTTGGTAGATACAAAAATAAAGTCTTCAGGAGCTTGTAGATTCAAGCATAAACTATGCTGACTTGAAGCACAAAATAGCATGCAAAATTAGGAGAGTAAGTTTGTTATGGTGTGTAGCTTCACAGTTACCAAAGGATAAAGTCTAACAACTTGTAATGTCCAAATAAACTACTTATATATGTTTTCAAAATTAAATGTCCCTAACTGTTGCAAGCATTTTAATTAAAAACCGATTTGGTAAATATTTCTAAAAGTACCTAATATGTTACAGTAATTCTACAAAGCAAATTCAAAAGCATCTGTATCTTTGGCAGAGTAAAACTCTTACAAAAGGCAAAGAGGTACTGGTTTTGCATTTCATCCAGTTGTGTTATTCTTAGCTTTGTCTTAGCAACAATGAAAAATAAATGTCCCTTTTAGCAAGCACAATCTTACCAGCTTTCTGTTACTTAGAATTCCTATTTCCTTTGAAATAGACTAAAGAAATTAAAATCATCCCTAAAGAAAATGGATTTGATGCCACTAGAGGTCACCCTAGGAATAAAAATCAGTGTGTTGCACACACAAGAACTTCTACATGAATACCACTGCTGCTTGACATTTCAAGCACAAATGTATAAAAGAACATAACACACAGAAATATTTGGAATATCAAAATTGTGTATTCCTAAGAGAAATCTTTCCCTTACTCTGAGGCTATTGCAAACTGACTGTGTTGCTCTTTTAGCCCTTGGATGTGTGGTAGTACTGGGTACATTTGCCATACCTCTTGCAATAAAAAAACCAAACTCAACCAAGCAAAAAAAACCACAACCGAACAAAAAAATCCCCCCAAATCAAACCAAAACAACAACAAACAACAACAACAACGACAACAAAAACCTAAGAAAAACAAACCCCAAAAAACCCCTCCTTGAAATTATGGACTTCAGATTATTTCTCTAAAGTGCTTTATTTAGCCCATACATAAGATATCATTTTTCATCACCAAGAATGACAGTCTTAAAACAGGCCATCTATTATTCTCCATGGACTATGCTGGATTTGTGTGGGAAAACACAAACTGCCAGTTTCCTCAGCTTCTGTCATTTTGCGATTGAAAACACTTGTGTCTCTTCATTTCATGGTATTAGTACAGATCAAGACTCTTTTGCTTCATATGAAAAAAGTTAAATGTCATCTCAGTTACAAGATGTAAAGCAGTGAAAGAAACCAAGCTCATTTTATTTAAATATGGATTTATTTAAAGAACAGATTAACTCTGATGCAAACCAGCAGTTTGGAAGAGCTATGTGCTTTCCATTCACACAGATCACAGCAGATGAGTTCAAGACAGTCATAATTATTGGACTAATTAATGTGATATGTGTCTGGAAGAGGCTGCAATGGTTGCAGAGAGGACCACCATACACTTCCTGAACATACCTTATATCCAGAGCAGGTACAAACCATGGTGGACCTGCATTTCTAATGGCATGAGCCACATTGGAAGGGTTCAATGACAGGTTGGATGGAACTTCGAGCAACCTGATATAGTGAAAAATGATCCTCCCTATGGCTGGAGGATTGAACTGGATGATCATTAAACTTCCTTTCCAATCCAAATAATTCTGTGATTCTTGGATCTGACACTCTGGACAACTGGGAGCAGCAGTTCCCCTTTGTAACTCTTCTGATATGCAGAAATGTGTCATACAACATATCTGCATCCTGGTATCAGACATGGTAGTGGCAACATCCCAGGCATTGGAGGAATCATTGCTTGAAATCCTTTCCTAAGACTGGCTGGAATACTTCTGCAGGAGTACCCTGCTGCATTCATTACACAGCACTGTCTGTCCCTGCTGTACTCTTTGCTGGCCATGTTCATTCACTTCCAGGCAAGGAAAGGAGAGTAAGCAGAATGAAACATGCTATAAAGAAACACACAGTAAGGAATGAAAAAGGGCATAGACTGATACTAATATCTTTAGAACAGGCATCTGGCTTTGAAAATGTTTGAAAAGATAAAGATAAAGCTGTAAAGGGAAGAAAGATAAGCAGAAATTTCCCTATATTTGCTTAAAACCAAATATGTATTACAAATCCAAATATAAAAATAACATGCCAAAATCTTTGCTCACAGGCATTTGCCACACTAAATCAAATGCTGATTTGCATTTTCAGGGATTGAAACATATCTGTTGTTTCTGACTCACCTCGTCATTTTATTTTTTTACAAGGAATCAGTTTTTCAAGGGAATTTTGCTTAAAAAAGAAATTGGGAACAGTTCTTTGAATAACATCAGAAAAACAACAGAATCTTATTTCTAAAATTCAAGTTACAAAACCTGGAAAAACATGTGGCATTTTTGTTTGGTTTGGTTGCAGTTTTTTAATAAAATTTTGATAAAACTGTGCCTTAATACTGAAATCTGTACAAAGGATGCAAATTCCTTATAAAGACCTACATTTGTCCTTTTTTTTCCATTTCAAGTAGCTTTACAAAGACAACAGAGTTGGACAGTAATTTACTCCTAACAAACCTCCTCAGAAGCAAAAAGGTTTTGCCATCAGGCTCTGCATTTTACAGAAATACTATTTTAAAGCATCATAAGATAATGCTTCACTAGAATCAAATAAAACAATAAGTTTTCTTCTACAACACCCCAGGACAAGCTTTTCTCTCATTCTTTTCTCCCATCTTTTCCATCCAGAACCATGTTTGTGACCCAGTGCTTTTGCTGTCAATACTTAAACAGTGTGCACATTATTTCATTTTAAATACTCCTGAAGTGCAGTTAAGCATGCAAAAGGAACTTTAAATCCTGTCTAAAAATGCAGTTTAGTGTGTTACTCTGAAAGATCTTCATAAAGATAACTTAAATAATTTATTTTCATAATAAGGTATTTTTTGCAGCTAAAGATGAAAGGCACACCAAGAGGAATCCTTGCAAATTTACAAAAAGTATCCAGTATTTCCCTTGGTGTACTGACAAACTTTGAGTATCACTTGTCTTTTGATACCTCCCATCTATTTGTGTCCTTTTTTAACTCCCAGCATATGGTGTTTCAGAAGAGATAGCTAAGAGCAATGGGCTAAGTGATGGTGTTTTCCTTCAAAAAGAAATCCACATCTTAAGCACAGACATAAGGGAAACAGATCTACACTCTTCAAAATCTGACTAGAATAGTTTCTTGAAGAGTTTTAACCATAAAATGCTTCAAGTTAAGGGGAAGAAAAAAAAAGGCAGCTGGAAGATGTTAACTTGGTTTCTAGTTGAAACAATGGTGTGTTTTATTTCATGTTAGGGTTTCAACAGACACTTAATTAGACTTTTGACCACGCAGTTTTCATTTAAAACTATCTTGATGACATTCTGATCATCAAGAAGTTCCTGGGAGACTTGGCACCTGTTACTCTTTGAAAGAACATTCATCCAGAAAGGCAGGCAGGCAAATAATACTCCTCAACCCACAGAATAAATATTAAGTCTAAATATTCAGAGTATTTAAAATAATAATATAAATACTGGGAAATGCTTTGTGCGGTCCAGACTTAGTGAGAATAGGCAGACATAAATGCTCAAAACAAAAAGGCAAAACCACACAGCTGCCTGCTATGATGTGAAATACTAATAGAATATTCACACAATGAATGTGTAGCTGGTAAAGTCACTACTATGGCATTTCCTCAGGACATGAAAAATTATACCTACCTATGTTATGAAAAACAGCTTAGTTATTGAAAACAGCTTTTGAAACACAATTTTTCTAAGTAGTAAAAAAGTCAATGTACAAGATCAGATATTATCATTCATATTCTGAACATGTGTTTCAATCTATCAGTTCGTTTTTCAAAACATTGAATAAGGAATTCTCATAAACAGCACTGCTACAATTCACCTTGATGTAACTTGTAAGAGTGTTAAAAAAAATACTAAATAGATGGTATTCAAACCTGGCGTGAATTAAAGAACAAATTTCATGTTATTCTGAAGACAGCACCTTTAAATTGAACTTCAGAGGAAGGAAGGGGAGGGCAGGGAAGGGGAAGAGTTGGACAGGACTCCCAGCAGTCTTCCAGTCCTCTTCAAGGCTGACCAAAAGTGTCAGGGTGACCAGGATGTTCAAATACTTTTTAAACAGTCAGGAATGGGACATTGATCACGTGTCAAGGAAGCCTGTTCTTGGTAAAGCATCTTTACCCAATATCAGGTCTGAACCTCCCTTGATGCAGCTTTCCCCTTCCCCACATGTGAACCTTTCACATGTGTCTGTCACTGAATATCAGCAAGAACAGATCAGCAAGTCCTTCATTTCCCCTTCTCATCCTGATAAAAATCAGCTTAGTTTGATTCCTGGGCTTTATTGACATAGATAAAATTATTTTTAGTGCTAATTTTAAAATCAAAATAAAAAATTATAAAAGTATGAAACAATAACATCATCACCAAAGCTTGAGATGCATGGGAAAATTTAGAAAGGGAAACAGTTTTGTTATTTTGAAGTAACTTAATCGCTTGACTTTTGGAAGAAAAGATAGTCCCCAAATTTTCTCTCTCTTATTAAGAGACGAATGTTCCCTATGTTATGTATACACAGAAATACACATATCAGCTGTAATCTGGTTTGAGTAAGTTCCATCTTTTATGTGAAGAAGGCCCATGAAGGCACATTTGGGATTCTTTTAAGGATCTAAATGAGGGGGAAACTAAATTGACTGCCCCAGCAGTTTTCTGTCAGAGTTTGGCTGAAGCTTACTGTCCCCAAAGTGGAATTCTCTAATGAACACTCCTAGGCCATTTCAGCACAAAGTCAGTGAAGTCAGCTTAAAGCATCATAAACCAAATTTGGATGACTTTACACTTTTGTGAACAACTTACACAGACAATTTTAGCTTTACAGCTGTGTCAACAGAAACTGCAAGAAATAACTTCTCAAATTCAATAACTAGATGCAAGAGAAATTAAACTGTATATGCCTACAGTCACCCTTGGAATGAGAAAAAATAAAAAGAATGTTAGATTTTGGCAACATGGCTACTAGCTCAGCCTCAGGACAAATCAATGTCTGTTAATGGGAATTCAGATTAGATTAATCAGAAAGCAAACTCCCAAATCTGTAAGAATTCTGTATTATTTTTCTCACCACACATAAATCAGATGCCTTTTGAGTCAAATTTCAAGCAAAGTTCACAGAGTCCATGTTCTTTGTGGCATGGACTATTGTAGAAATACTGTGGCAAAAAAACTGTCATAGAAAATACAACCAACCTCCCAAGCAGATTCTGCCCTGGGAGAGAGCTTGTTGTATCATGTCTGAAATATTATGCTCTTACCTAGAGCTGCTCTCTGAATCTGCCTTTGGATTATGTTTTCTTTCAGATGGTCTGTAAAAGACACAAAATGCAAATAATTAGAATTCAAAATGTTAAAAAAATCAATGAAGTAATTGCCTATTTCCCACCATTTGAAACTCCCTGTGCTGATGGCAAATTTTAGGGTTTTTTGTGATCCCTGGGACAAGCTGATTTCCAAGTTCTCTCTACTGCAAGTAAACAAGTAAGCACAATGTGATTCTATATATACTAAGATTTAACTGTCCAGTAAGAAAGGCTGAAAATTAAGCATTTATTGTCAAGCACTTTCACAGGATGTTGATCTCCTACTGCTAGATACAAAAGAGGTCCAAGTGGGACCAAAGGTCATACCGAATTCCAAGTATTTGTTCAAATAGACTTAAAAGCTCTTACGAGACAGTAGGTCAGTAGTCCACCCCTTTGCCAGTGAAAAACTAATTCCCCAAAATCCATTTTTTTCCTGTCCTGCTCAGTTTTAAATATCCCATGTACTAGAGCTTCTGCAAATTCTACTACTGTCCTGATTCTGACCAGGGTTAATTTTTTCAGTAGCTGGGAGGGGACTGTGAGGTTATTCTGTACTACCTCACGTCATGCTGGGGGCAGGGGAAAGGGACACTGTTCTCAGGAGAAGGGTCAAGTAAATATGGCAGAGGGAGCCATCCCATATTGTCTAATATTGGGCAGGTTTTCCGTGTGGCCTGTTTCTTTTCCTGTACCCTCTGGCATTGGCTTTGATGCTGTTACTGTTCATTTTCTTTTCTCATTGCTGTTTCCAGTAAATTGTTCTTATCTCGACCTGATCTTTGCCCTTCTTACCTCTGATAATTCTCTCCATCCCACCCCAGCTGGGAAGGGGAGGGGAGAACGGGGCAGTGAGAGACAGCAGTGTGTGGTTTGGAGAGTCTTGGTGGGGGCACTGAGTTGGGCAGTAACATTCCCAAATCATGGCAACTACTCAACAGGACTCACAGTGTAGATGTCATTGGTTTTCAGTCAAAAATTAACCAGTTCCATCATCTCAACATTCCTAGTTAGACTCCCATGCCCCATATAACACACCTTTATCCTTTTATCAATTTCCTACCTGATCTACGACAATGGGCCAGTTTCCCCATTATTCCAAACAATAATTAGATTACAGAAGCCATTATTCAAAGACATAAATGGAACCAATAAAGGAAAAACATGACCCTAAATATGGAATTTCAGCATTAAATATATTCTGAAGGGGGATGGGAATATGCCTCTGGAGTTTTCAAATTAAAACAATTTCTAATCAAACATTTGTTCATAATATTTACTAAGCTGTAAATCTGGAAACTAGGGAAAGAAAAAAAAAATCCATGCTAGATTAACTTTTTTTTTCCTCCAGACCTGTGATTAGCTATATCATATTAGCATGCATTTTGAATTAAAAATATAATTTTGTTTACCAGTGAAGTCTTACATGGTAAGCTAAACACAGGCAAATTAAGTTATTAAAAGCTGGCAAATGCTTAACCAGAGAATTAAAAAAACGTTTAAATTTACAGGTCATGAGAATTAGATTGTTCTGTGAGCACAAAAGAACCATAACAAATTAAATTTCTTTGAAAATTATGAGAATAATTGTTAAGTATTTAGTAATATTGTAGGAAATGTATTATTTGCAATAAACAAACAGTCCAGTTTTGTTGTTTTGAATGAAACAAAATAAAACACCCTACGTACTCTTTGACTATAAAATAAACATAAAGTTGTATTTTTATACAGAGGAAGTTTTATTCTCTTTAATTATTTTTAATTAAAACAATGAATTTTTCCGTAATTGAGGTTACCTGCAAAATTAGGAAAATGTAATCTGTAAAATTAGGAAAAGCCTTCAGCCACTGAGAAACAGGTTAAGTGAAATAGCTAACTTCATCTAACCCTGCTACAAAAACAAATAAATCCTTCATCTCAGCTGTACTAACACTCAACCAAAAAAACACATTCACTTAAATAAGTTGATTTCTGTAACTATAGAAAAAATACCCTTGATTACTAATTTTTACTGATAAAAACCCAGTTGAATGATCAATATTCATGCTATTTGTGCTTTGAAAGCTCTATAAAGTCATTCAGTTAACTTCAATACTTAATGAAATGTGATTAAACATGCTACTTTATCCTCAAATTGCTTTTTAGTATTCTAACTATTTAGATCCTTGTATTCTATCACACTATTTCACACAGTGTGATGTTACTCACTCAATATTGAGCCATGAGACAGACATGAAACAATTTGTAGTAATCTTGAAACTCATCTCAATGGATTACAATTAACAGAAGTGCCTCATAAACAGTCTATGTATTTATCTTTGTTTAAGGGCTTAGAAACTCTCTTAAGCACTGTGAGATGCAAAAGGCAACTGCCACTGTTGTTTGAAAAAAATGGTTCCAGTAGGGACAAGGCTTTTCATCAAGAACACCTGAAAATAAGGGCGACATACAGTTCTCAATCTTGTCAATAAATGGTTTTATATCTCCTTCTTTAACCTTGCTACAAACAGATCATCAGCAATCAAAATGTTTTGTGTTTCACATGGCGATGAACTCAACCAAAAAAAAGCAGGCCAAACAAGTCAATGAGTGTAAGATCAAGCAGAATGACAACAGCTTGCCATCAATACAAATATGTGGAAACACAAGAACATTGGGACTGGGTTTTAAATGATTATAGCCAAGAGGCTTGACTTTTAATTACACAGAGTTTACTCTGAGCACAGCTGGGACAGATGCCACAGAAGCTACAGAAGCTCTGCTTGTATTGCGAGCTTTGTTCAGACCATTCAGCAGTGCGAAACTGTCCCCAATGTTACTCTCTCCCTTCATTCTAGCCTTTGGTACACTTTTGCTCCATCCATGACATGGACCATGACATTGCATGAAAACTTCTTCTATTTGGCAGCTTTGTGAAAGAATGAAAAGTTTGAATCAGACCACCTGTAATCATCAGGGAACCAAAGAAAACTTCTCCATCGGCTAGAAAAATAAAACTCCAGCCTTACTAGTCTAGCAAAAGTTTTCTTTTTCTCCTTTAAACAGAAATAGAAAGGTGACATTTATCCAATTCACATAGTCCAAACTGCCTCATCAGGGCAGCAAAAACTGAACTTTATTTCCCAGAAAACTTCCTGAGGAGAACCTGAAATTAAATTATGGAATAGTAGGCCAAACACGAGTTCTGATTTGGGGGACATGGTGGTATCATAAGGCATCTGAATCATGATAATTCCATACCAAGACTTAGCCAGATAGATACGATTTAATCTTTCAATTTGTTTTAATATGATTTGAAATTTGACAGTTTGTTTATATTTCATTTGGGGGAAAAAATTGTTTTTCACTTAGAAGCTCTTAATTTTGACAAACCCTTAAGATTTTCTGTGTACATTTTTGAATAATCTTGTTTTGTTTTCACTATAATACTTGTGGGGGAGAATGAATGTTTCTGACCTGCTCTACTTTTCTGCCTCTGAGAACATCATTGGCCCAATGCTAGGCTTGAAGTTCCTAAGTAACAGAAGTAGGGGATGATTCCAGTACCATTGCCTGCACTAATATTCCCATATAAACAAAAGGAAGATTTCAATCTTAAGTACTTCCAGTTCTACAATCTTCATAAACAGAAATATATACCAAAAGAAATATGAAGAATCACATTCTCATAAAAAAACCCACCATGTTTTCAGATTCCGAGTGTAAAGTTGTGGATGAGATAGTGCTTAAATGTGGTTTGCAAAAACTGAATTTAAGATGTGAAGAACATCTCTCAACATATGGCTAATTATATTTTCTGAAGTTTCACCAAACAAGAAGCTAAAAATAGTTCTATAGCTGATACCAAATAATTTTTTCCAGCAGAGTCATTCTTCATCTGGAGATAACAGTCCCAATAAAATGTTGACTGCTGCAACTCCACATGTTTTGGCAAGAAAAGTAGTTTTGTGGAATTTAAGAATTCACTCAGCATGCAGCCAGCTGTCATTAAGGCTGTGATAAATCTGTTGGTTTTGGCCTGCATTTCTGGAGACATGTAGGTATGGGAAAGAGAAGCACTGGTAACAGAACTTCAGCTTTGTGACAGGAGACAAAAGCAAAGAGGGAGATGGAGAAGACAAAATGGAATAGAGAAATCTAATTAAGAGTGATGTAAAGCAAGGGAAGTATCCCATATGGTGACCAAATATGACAGAATACATAACTGGAATAATATGGTTGTTCTTTAAACTTCTTGTTTTTGCATTGTTCCAGACTGTTTCAAGGATCTGAAATTATCTTCCAATGTATTACAGATAAAGAAGGCTTTGACATGAAGCATATGCTTTGGGACAATACAAAAGTGAATATGTTACAATTAAAAAAACCCCACAGATTGAAAAAGTTTTTTTATTTTGTTTGGGTCCATGTTACAGGTTTTAAAACTTCTCCTGTATTTTATCAGATTCTCATTATAATACTATTGTAAGGTTTCAAAGACCACTAACTCAAAGAATTGACAGGCTAAAGCCTTTGTCAATGACATCTCATCGCTTGTTATTTTTTACTGTTTTTCTATTATTTTACATTTTCCAAGCCTTCACACCTCAAATAGGATGCTGTATGTTTCGCTTTCTTCATTGTTAAATCATTTTTGGTGTTACATAAAATATCTAGCAGAACATCCTCTTATGCATCCAGAGCATCTGATTCCTGGAATTCGCCCTCCTAATCATGCTATATGGTATTAAATATTGCTTTTTTTTTTTCCCTGTTTCTTACACTGCCACACTAGTCAATAGTCTGGGGATGCACAAGAAACTGACATGGAACACAGCTGGGACAGCTGACCCCCAAGGACCAAAGGGCTAATCCAGAACATGCAGCATCATATTTAGCTAAAAAAGGTTAGGGGGAACAAGAATGAAGCAGAGGCATTTGGAGTGATGGTATTTCTCTTCCCAAGTCACTATTAGGAGTGAAGGAAGCCTGCTTTCCTGGAGATGGCTGAACACCTGGCTGTCAATAGGGAGTGAAGGAATTCCTTATTCTGCTTTGCTTGCACACACAGGTTTTGCTTTCTTTTACTTTTCTGATTCTTTCCCCAGTCCCACCAGAGGGGAGTGAGCAAGTGGCTGTGCTGTGCTTTTTTGTCAGCTGGGCTTAAACCATGACAGGAGATAAGTGGGGGTTTTGTTTGTAATGCAATGCCCCTATATTTGCTGTTGGACTCAGCCACCACCCAACTATGAAGACCAATTCAAGACTCTGGAACTATTAAATCTGATTCATGAACTTGCATGCACCCACTCAAATCAGATAGGAAGTCCTGCTGAATGAGCAGAAATTAAAGATGCATATTCAGCAAATAATCACTCAGACAAAGAGGGGAGCAATCACATAACTTGCATGAGCCTTGTACAGATATATTTTTAACTGAGCTTGAGGTTAGAGTTGTAGCAGCTTACAGAGTATTCCTGAAAGTAGAAGACATTGAACCCAAGTGTAGATATTTAAATGAAACAATTTCTCAAACTGAGAAGATCAAACAGAGATAGTTATAGGAAATCTTACCAGATGTGTTAGAATAGTTTTTAAAATCTGGTGATGAAATTGTATGAGAACATAGTCTATGATAAAAAGAATCTGACAAGAAAAGTAACGGAATAAATGAAAATGTTCTGCTCTAATGCAAAATCCTGCAACACTAAGAGCAAATAAACCAATCAGCCTTTCTCTGACCCAGATAAATATTTGGGACAAATTCTAAATTTTCTTTTCAAATCTTGTCCTTCTCCAATGGCAAAAACATGTCTGTTGGCTCTATTAGGACAATGTGCAGAGACAAAGTAGTCTGCATTAGTAAACTGGCTCAACACTATGTCTGATGGAAATGCTTTATTTTGGAATACATGGTTGGCCAAATCCCCATGTAATGTGATAGCTTCTCATTTTCAGAAAGCCTTTGGTAGCATCAGGAAGCAAAAAATACTATTGCAATACTTATTGCAGCCTCTCTGCTGCACATGCATTTTTCCAGGTACGAAATACATCAGCATTAAAAATATATGGATGACAATACCTCAGGTAATATACTGTAGAGTGTAACCTGCTGCAGCAAATTTCTGCCTTTTGAAGTTGTCCTAGGTTACAATGTAAAATATTCCAGAAGGTCTGTATTCTATCTCCATCTTCATGAACTGTTAAAATCAGGAGGGGCAGTATTTTCCTCACCTCCTCCCCCGGACCATCTCCTGTTAATGGGCCATCAATGCCTTGCCCCATGAGTCATAGATAACTCCCTCCGGGAGC
>VXBU01004146.1:283408-317210 GCA_013400315.1 Bombycilla garrulus
TTGTTTAATACTGCATCTTGTTCTAATTTTCCTATTAGGTTGTAGTTTGTTGTTTTTTGTTTTATTTTATTTTGTTTATACATATTAAAGAACTGTTATTCTTATCCTCATATTTTTGCCTGAGAGCCCCTTTAAATAATTTGGAGGGGGGTTTACATTTTTCTGTTCCGAGAGGGGCTCCTGCCTTCCTTGGTGGGCACCTGTCTTTCAAAACCAAGACAGAAGTGGTTTAAGATTTTTTTTGATTGCCTCTCCTTTCTCCTCTTCCCTATCCCTTCCTTCCATCCCAAAGTTTGCTGTCAAAGGTACTGCCCCACAGCAGAGGATGTAGAAGGAGATGCTTGCCCATGTTCTGGCTGCTCTAGCAGCAGAATTTGGCACATCAGCACAAGCATACCAGCAATTTAAGCTGAGACACTATCATCAACTCAACTACAATGTCTGAAATACTAGTAAACACTCTCTTTTGCCAGCTGGAAAGAGAAGATTGGAGAAAGTAACTGCCAGCAAAGAGACTGGCCAGACCATTGGGAGCAAGGAAGCTGATGGGATTTAATAGAATTCATCAGTCAGAGCTCCCAGGAAGGACAACAGGTTTAGAATTTGAAGCACAACCCTGACTTCCTCAAATTCATAGTTGCAAACTATAGCCTAAGTTCAGCACGTTACCAAACACACATGGAAATACAGAGTTTTCCCAGTATAATCTCCTTCCTTGGAATTTAAATATCCCAGATACAAATGGACACATTTTACTATGATCTAGTATACTGAACATTTTGAGATTTCTATTAAAATATCTGACTGGGGCGTGTTTCCTTCCTTGCCATACTCAGTTGAGAAAAACAGGTTTCATTGACACATTTAATACCTTCAAGCATGATCAAATCTGCAAACAGAAAGCTTATGAGATAGTCTCTGCCAGTCATTGCTACAGGATGACAATGTACTTGACTTCTCAGGAAGAATTTCTTCTCTGAAAGGATGTGCAGGCATTGGGATGGAATGTCCAGGGAGATGGTGGAATCACCATTCCTGGGGGCATCAAGAAACAACTGAACAGGGCACTTAGTGCTGTGGTCTAGTTGAAGACATGCTGATTGGTTAAATGTTGGACTCAATCATCTTTGTGATTCATTGAGCTACTCAATATACAGTCCTCCAAACTCTCGACCCATTTCTGTGCATTTACTTCTAATCTCCGTACCAAGTCTCCTCCCCTTTTTATTCATGTTCTTGTTAATTCTGGCCAGATTACTTATTTTCCCTCACAAGATGATGACTTAGAGTTTCTGATTGAAGGACATTCCTGTAACTGTTTATTGTTTGGCCTGCATTTCCACAGCATCCTTTATCCCACATCCCACATATTTTCTTTCTAATAGCCTTTCATATATTCTGGCTGCTAAAAAAAATAAAAAAATAAAAAAAGCTTTGATAGGGTCAAAGAGCAAAACTATAGAGAAACTGAATTTATTTTCCTGCTGACATCATCCCCTATCTTCCTCTAAGTACAGACTGTCATAAGCTACATAGGCCTTAATTGTTGAAGTGTTCCCAAAGGAACACTTCAATACTTTTTCTAAAAATCCTGATACTCAACACTGGGACATCTAGGATAACCAGTATAAAACCCTAAGGGCTCTGGACTGCAGCTCAGCATCTTCTTGAAACTGGAAATCAGAACCTGGATGCTTTCTGAATTTAAAAACAAATGCTTGGAACTTTATTTTCATGTCCCAAGGTTGGCTGTCACTACTTATTTCTGACAAGGCATTTTTAGCCAAGCATGGATATATAGCAGCAAGCACACTCCAAGGGACTTCAGCAGAAATACACATTATATCTGGATACTCCATTGGGAGGGGATAGGCAGCTCATCCAATAAAGTAGTACTTCTGTATGTGCTGTAGCAATGGCTGTTTGCTGCATTCAGGAAATAAAGTGAACAGTTTTTTTTTTTTCTCGGGGGCGGGGGGGGGGTTTATTTGGTTTTGTTTTTCCCGGATAGCTCTCCTGAATTTAGGTACCTAAATTTCACTTAAGCTATACCTCAGATGCCAGGGTGCTATTTTAGGTATTGTCCAAAGTGAACAAATATTCTGTTTATCTATCCAAATTCATATGCTAGAAAACAAACAGAAATGATGCACATCTGGAAACTGTTGTTCTGTTGTTTATCACATCTATTTGTTCATGAATTAAATATTAAGCTGGTCCAAAAACCATGACTGAAAAGCAATGCCATATGGATAAGGAGCCATAATCTGTGAATTTAGTGCTCTGGGTGCTCATATGACTAAATGCAGCTTATCTCTTGGTTATGTTTTAGAAATAAATGTGAAGAGAAAGAATAAGAAAAATAGAGAAATAGCTTTGTATACAGCTCCTATCCTTTTCACATTTTCAAATATGCAAATTTAAGAAGGATAAAAAATAAATAAAGGGTTCTTAAAAGCACAAACAAGCAAAGTCAAACCAAAAAGATTTTTACCCCTAACAAGTTTTTTGGTAATAATACCAACTCTCAGTTAATATTTTAAGCAGAGAGTGACTATATCCAAGTTTCAGATGAATATGGTTATTTTCTGTTACAATACTGCCTTCCTGGCTTTGTAATGTCTATGCAACAATTTGATGTCCAGTTTCATTTTGTGACATTTCTTCTGGCCAAAGCTGTCCAACATAAAATTAAATATAGAGGTCCAGGGCTCACTATATACTTCAGTTTCAGAAATTTTAAAAATTTTGCTCTTACCCAAGGAATTGTCCTGGCATTGAGCACATACTGCTGTGTAACTTCTAGTCAGATGAGACAGACTGATGTTAAGAATCTAACAGATATGACACAAAATTAAAAATAAAATAAACTTAAAAAAATTACTCTACTGAAGCTGATTAGATATGCTACCATGTTTTGAGGCCATGCATATAAACCTTTCAGGGTGATGGAAATAAGTCAGAGTAAGAATGCGTGTATAACACATTTTTTGATGCAAATTTTCCTGTAATGTATGTACCAAACCTATGAGCAGTGACTCCTTGAGTGTCACACACATACTAGCAACCCAGTAAAATCTGAAATAGCTTCCTGTGAAAATGCAGCATACATACATTGTTGTGAATAAGCACATCATTGTGTGATGTGCTTCTTGAATTGTTCAGCAGTTTAAAACACAACCTGCTTATACATAATTGGTACAATGATGTAATCAGCTCAGAACAGCCATAAATAAAGCATATGATAAAGCCTTCATATTGCAGCTATTTGCTGTTGATTGCATTCCTTCTGCAACATTCACAACCAGCTGTAGTGACATCACATGATTCAGGAACTAGTTTGATCAGAAAAAAACAGCTATTGTGTCTTTTAGTATGCGTAGGTCTGTATGCCTATGCTACAAGTCTGCATGAATGCTGTCTAGATGAGTAAATGAACCATGAGATATCATGAAAAACAATTTTTTATTTCTGTGCTCAGGAAGGGATATCACTCTTGGACAGTACTATTCTGAATAAGCTGAGGTCTACTTCTCTAAAATCTGAAGGTTTGATTTTTCACTGTTAAAATCTCTGGCCATCCAGTACTAAAGACATACATGACTTGGATGCAGGACTTGAGGGAATACCAAGTTTACTGATGACAGTGAATTGGGATGAGCTGTTGACTCCCTTAAGGGCAGAGAGAGCTGCAGAGAGAATTTGACAAATTAGAGAGATGGGCAACTGCCCACTAGATGAAGTTCAACAAGGGAAAGCGCAGGATTCTGCACCTAGGGTGGGGCAAACGTGGTTGTCTGTACATAGCAGGGTGTGAGAGGCTGGAGAGCAGTGCTGTGGAGAGAGGGACCTTGGGTCTTGGTCTATGGTAACTTGAACATGAGTCAGCCATGCCTTGGCAGCCAGGAGGGCCAAGCATGCCCTGAGAGCATCGGGGACAGCATTGGGAGAGGTTTAGGTTGGGTATCAGGAAAAGATTCTTCACCCAGAGGGGGGATGTGCACTAGAACAGGCTCCCCAGGGAAGCAGTCAGCATCAAACCTCACAGAGTTTAAGAAGCATTTGGACAATGCACTCAGGCACATGGTGTTACTCTTTGAGTTGTCCTGTGTAGGGAGAGTTGGACTCAATAACCCTGACGGGTCCCTTCCACGTCAGTATATTCTGTGGTTCTATGATCAAGAAAAACTTTTTGTATAAAAGATTGTAGGACTCAACACACACACCTCATAATATAGCTGCAACTATCACCTAGCATTTTTTTCTTTAAAAGAGCAAATTTAATAGATTGACATAAGAACGTACTATAGCCTAATGAATAGCCTAATAAAACAGCAAAATGCAGTGTAGCAATCTAGCAATGACTATCTATTTTCAGTTAAAAGACAGCTTACAGGCAGAAAATCTGTTACTGAGTATTTTTCCAAGTTTATAGTCATGGCTTGATTAAATCAAATGATCCTGGTCAATTTGTTATAGTTATTCCAGTGAAACCTTAAGTAAAAAATGTTTACTTGGTTTCTTCCTGAACATAACTTTTTCCCCTGAAAATAGTTCTGTTTGTAAAGAACAGAACATCATTTGTAATAATTAGAAAATGAAAATGTTTCCTACATATGTACATTCCAATTCAGAGCCAAAGAAAACATTAACATCTTGGGCCTGGAGTGACTGTTACACTAATAAGGTTCTTCTGTTTAAAGAATAGCACACCAGGGGAGCATAATAGAGCTGTTCAAATGAGTTCATTCAGTTTGGTATTTTCTGAATAAGTCATTTGACAAATAATGTTTCCTCATTCTGAGGACCAATTCAGCATATGCACTATAACCCTGTGGCATTGCCTATTGTTTGAAAGTAAAAACAAACATATGCAAGCGACTCTGAAACAATGGACAATATTTAGCATTGCCATTAACATATGCATTGCCCCCTGAAGCCAAAGGACTTCTACCTTCTGAAATAAGTTTGCTGAGTGCTGCTGCAGAGACTACTTTATATTACCAAAGATGGTATCCTCTTCTTAGGAGGAGGAGCAGAAAAAAGCTGCAACAAGGGTACTAGAACCACCTGGTTCTCTTGCCAGCCTCATTTCTACCAGATCAGATAAGAAAAATCCTACACCAGCTAAGGAATGATGAAGACAGATCAATGACATATATCCTATCTTCTCTGAAAATAGCCAAAACATGAGCGTGCTGCAGCTGCAGCAGAACAGAGAGCTCTGGCATGGCTGCCACAAACCTAGGTGTACTTCTGAAGGGAGAGAGCCTGCATCACTCATGTGCTGCACATCTCAGCCTCACAATCAGCCTGATTTTACTGTTCCCCTTAGGGCTAGAGTTAGGCTTAGAGTTAAGGTAGACAAAACTCAAAAGTGCAGAGATCAGGGACACTGCTCAGGAAAAGGTATGCCAAGGGGTGCATGGCACTGTACCAACATTGCTCCCTCCACACCTTAACCCATGAAAATATTCATGTGTTGGGTATCTCTGCCTGTGAAAATGCTCATTTTTCTGCCAAAATTGGGGTAAGGTTTGAAAAAAACCAAAATGCCTTTGATCATATCCCTTTTCCAGAGTGTTCGTTACAATTTCTTCTCTGTTTTAAAGATTTCAATCTCTTTCCGAATAGTAAATTCTTCCTTTCCAGAAAAGAAATGAAATCTTGCAATTTCATTGAGGAACAATTTGGCAAGCTTTGGTTCATTTCCCTGCAATTCATGGCATCCCATGCCATTTTGTTTTTTTCCATTTGGTGAAGACATTTTTTTTTTTCATCAGGCATGTAGTTTATGCATATCTTCTCCTGTCTTTTCATTTGATCTCATTGCCAGATTTTGGGATTTTAGGAAGGTTAATTTTAGCAGGAAAAATTACAAACACACAGAAAAGAAGATATTATCAAATAAAATGCAATTGAAAAAAGAAGAAAATTTGGAAATGAAGTGACTATAAGCAAGTGGATTGGGATGAAATGAGGTACATTGAAAAGGACCAAAACTTTCCAAAATTAACTGTACTGAAATCCCAAAACCAGGGAATAAACCCAAATGAAGACACAGGAGAGGATATTGATGAAATGACATGCCTAATTAAAATGAAAAAAGAAGTCTTCCCCAAAGGAAATACAATCAAATGGTATGGGATGCATGAAGTGCAGTGAAAAAGCCAAAAACTTACCTAAATTAACCTCACTGAAATCCCAAACTCAGGGAAAAGTTCAAACAGAAGACAGAAAAGACAGGAGAAGTAATGAATGAAATGGCATGACTAATGGGAAAAAAAAATCTTTCTCAAAGAGAGAACAATCAAATAGCATGGGATACCATGACATGCAGGGATATGGACCAAAGCTTGCTTAAATTGATCTTCCTTGAAATTTTGCAAACAGAAAAGAAAGTTTTACAAACACCCTGGAAAGGAGATATGATCAAATAAAATGCAATTGAAAAAGAGAAGAAAATTTGGAAATGGAGTGACTACAAGCAAGGAGTTTAGGATGAAATAAAGTGCAGTGAAAAGGACCAAAACTTGCCAAAATTAACCATACTGAAATCCCCAAACCAGGGAACAAACCTGACGATGAAAGAATGATACCAAATGAAGATACAGGAGAGGATACTGATGAAATGACATGCCTCCTTAAAACAAAAAAAAACCAACTTCAGTGAAAGGAAAACAGTCGAATGGCATGGGATGCAATGAAGTGCAGTGAAAAAGAGCAGAACTTGCCTAAATTAATCATACTGAAATCTCAAAATTAGGGAACAATATCAGACAAAAAGACTGTGAAGAAATTGATTTGTTTTCCTGAAAAGGAGGGGAAAATAAATCTGCTTTTTAATGAGGAATTAATTTAGTAAGGTTTTGCCCATTTCCCTGTACTTTATGGCATCCCAAGCCTTTTTATTGCTTTCCCTTCAGTGAAGATTTTTTTTCCCATTAGGTATTTCATTTCATCCATTTCTTCTTCTGGTTTTTCTTTTGACTTAATTTCCTGATTTTGGTATTTCAGTAAGAATAATTTTGACAAGTTTTGATGCTTTTCACTGCACTTCATTTCATCCCAATCCAGTGACTTGTAGTCACTCCGTTTCCAAATTTTCTTTTTATCTTTTTTTTTCATTTTATTTGATCATATCTCCTTTCCAGAATGTTTGCAAGATTTTCTTTTCTGTTTTCAAGATTTCATTTCCTTTCCTGAAATCAAGAATTCTTGCGATCTCAATGAGGATCAATTCAGCAAGCTTTGGTTCTTTTATCTGCCCTTTATGCACCACATGCCATTTTATTGCTTTCTCTTTGTTTTACGCATTTTTTTTTCATTTCTTTCTATGAATTTCCTCTCCCTTCTCTTCTTTTGAATTTGTTCCCTTAGGTTTTTGTGAGTATCATTTTGGTAGGTTTCAGAGCACTGTATTTAAAAAAAGGAACACCTCACTTCCCAAAGATTGCTCCCTCAACAGCTTTATTCTTGGCACAATTTATGTCCTGGGCACCTAGGCAAGGAGCTGCTTTTGCTGCTGCACTTAGGGTTAGGGTTATGCTTACAGTGAGTGTTGAGAAAACAACAGAGCCCTGAAGTCCATTGATACAGCAACTAGAAAAGGCATGCCAACCCCAGCACTGATCCCTTCACACCTTGGCACCACCCATAAGACAGAAATTCACCTTGAAAAATTCTGATTTTTCTGCTCCTCTTAGGGTTAGGCTTGAAAAAGCCATAAAACCCAGAGCTCCAGGGACACTGCAACTACAGTAGGCATGCCAAAGGGTGCATGGCATTGCCCCAACATTGCTCCCTCACATCTTTTTTGGCACCTCCCTTGTGTCTTGATCCTCAGCCTTGGAAAATGCTGATTTTTCCTGCTCTGCTTAGGTTTAGGACCTACAATATGTACAATGCCTACCATATGTATAACAAAGATAGACTTTCTCTACTGTTTGCAGAAAGGGATAGTAACACTTTACAGGCTTTTAAAATCGACTTTATAGTTTTGTCTTGTTTTCCTCCTTATTTGCACATCTTACTATTTATCAGCTTTCTGGGGACTCTTCATTCAGCTAAAAGTATTATTATAAATTACCTAGTCATAGGTTGTTTAGAATTACACTCAGCAAACATAACTGCACTACTTCAACACAATTTAAGCCTTGCTCACTTGGCAGAGACTTTTGAGATTCTAAAAAAAATTTTCATGTGAATCAAAATATGATCTGTTGATTACAAACAAAGTAGTTAATTGATTACTTTCACTATGAACACTGTGAAAAAGCAAACAAACACAAAATCATTAACATGAACCTTTCACTGAAGTGTTAGCAAGAAAGAAAAATACATTTCCATCACTATGCTTTATATTATGATCCAGCTGGTTGCTTCAAGGACAAGAAAATAGGTTATGAAAATGTGCATCACAGCATTAAGTCTGCCTCAAGAGGACAGTAAGCATGTGGTAACTCCCTGCCAGGCCTGTGTGAAAGTCATGACACCTATTCTGCCTTACAGCACCTTGATTGAGATCTTCCAGAAGACACTGTGAAAGACAACATTTTCAATTATGCTCTATGGATCCCTGATTAACTAGGCCATAGAAATCATGCCTGAAGTGGTAGAAAAAGAACCTGAACAGAAAAAGGATTAAAGTAAGCTAAATTTCATCAAGGAAAGAAGGAAATATGTTAAAACTGAAGGATTTGTAACCAAACAGAAAAATAAGATGTAGTATCCTGCAAAGTAAAGTAAATTACATTTCTAACAAAGAGGAAACTGCAGATGGTGACAAAGTAGTTGAGAAAATAAAATCTTCAGAATCTCAGCTGTTTTTCTGTATTTTTAATTCCTTTCTTCCAAAAATCAAAAATGTAACATTAAAAAATATAGATTCCAAAACTGCTGTCATAATGGCACGATGCTTAGATATTTATCCAAAACAAACACACATAGGAACTTTGTTTTTTCAGCGTTAAGTTGCCAAACAATTGGGCCAAGAAATTAAGGAGAAAGAGTCTGAAGACTGTGTCAGCAATGCTGAATGGCTTCAGCTTTAACAGCTACTGCTATTTTTGGTGGACACATAAACATGCCTCGTTTATTACAAAACTGCTTTGAAACTGACCTGCAGATCAGAAACAGACTGGGGCTTCCAGGCACTGGGCCACATTGAATAACATCCCAGCTGGGAAATTACATCTGGGGGACTGTTTGTCCCCATGGCCTGTTTTCTCTTCTGTTTTTCTCACAGATGGCTGCAGGTTTTGCAGAGCTCATGTGCTTTGTTACATTAGGCATAAGTGACATCCCTCAGGAGTAAGCAACATAGTTACACACCTGAGATGAAGTATGGAAGAAAGAATGTTTGTGTACAATTTTCTGATACAATTGAGTCCTGATACCAAGACTGACTCTGTTAAGTGACAGAGGACATCTGCAACATACAGGCAGCATTCCAGGAGAAAAGCCATCAGTGGAAACTATGTGTATTGAGGCTTTAATTTTCCATATATCCCAGTGCAGGACAGAAGTGGTGAAGCAGTAGGCAGGCAGGCTTTTTTGCTCAGAGAGCTTCCAGTCTACATTGCTGTGCTCTTGTCAAATCTCCTACTTTTCATAATAAACTACTGTTTTAGCTTCTTCTAGATCACTGATCTAGCTGTTCATCTGGAACTTCTCAGATACTGAGCAATCCAGCAAGGGATGTTGGACACATAAATCATGGTACATGCAGCATGCATGCAGCCTGACACTGAACAGGAGGGCTGGAACGGGATGACCTCTAAGGTCTGTTCCAATCCAAACCACTCAATAACTCTCTGATCTATGGTTAATGCTTGTTGCCCTTGATCAACTAAAACAACAATAAAGATAAATGTGGAATTTTCTTTCAGAATCCTTTTTTCACTCCATACACAGTAGAACTCAAACTAACCTCACATAGAGTTTTTCCTTAGTGAGGATTTCAAGATTACAAGTACTATGGATTTTAAACGTCTCTGCTGAGAATACAAGCTACCTGAAGAATGAAATGCTGTGGAATGACATTGAGTTACCTGCCCATTAAATCTGCTAAAGAATTAATTTATTTATTAGTTGTTTGCATCTTATTTGAATCATATTTTTTGGTAGAATGTAACCTTTCTTCTTGAAGTTTCTCAATCCCTTTTTAAGCCAAATCTTGCCATTTTTCTTCTACACTAGTCATTTCCAGTAAAATTTGCTAGGCATGTACAGGTTTTCATAAGTACTTGATAGTTTCTGGAATTACACTAGAACACTGAATTAAATCATCAACTAGGAATGTTTATTTCCATACACAATGTTTATTTCCATAAAAGAATAAGTATCTCAGAATATTACATTAAAGAATGGAATGCATTTCAAAGCATCATAATTTCTCTCTTATTGTAGCCTGACTTCATTCATGGCTGAAACAATGTCCAGTAAGTTAATGTCTGTAACTCAGAACATTTATATTACTGTAAAGAAATAGCTAATACTACCAATACTGTTGAGCTTTAAGAAAGCAGTGCATTGATTTTGATGGGTTTTCTCTTCATCTACCAAATCACCACAGCTTTTTCATTTCATCTAGGTTCCATGTAAAGCGTGGAACTTTTCTTTAATAGAGAAATTCCATCCTTCCAAAGTACAGATACTTCTTCAGCAAGTTTTAAAAATGCTATTTGCTCATGCATGACTTCCCTCAATTCTTTCAGATCATATAATCATGGCTTAAAATATGCATAGCATTCCTAGTATCAGCCTTGGGATTCTAGTTCTTAACTAGCTGATCCTTCTTTTTCCAAGTAACTTATTGCCTGCATGTGAAGCTACAAGAATGTAGATGCACACCATAGATGACAGAATGCACTCAGACCATCTCTGCCTAACAAAATGTAACTTCATCTATCTTATTTCTTTTCTTCTTGGTGCAAAATTGCTGCTATCAGTTCCCCTCATAAAGTTGTGTAGGTGTAAAGAAAACCCTTGCACGAAATATTCTTACTATGGAGTTTAATGTAGGTCTGTTTGGCTCATCCACACGGAGAGGGAGAGTGACAGTTACAGGATTGTATTTTATGTATATATACCTAGAATCTTGCACAGAGGTAAAAAGATGAATAAAAATTATGGGTTTGGAACAGGTTTAACATCTACTGTGCATTCACAGAAATAACAGTGACATACAAGTCAGTGAATCAGAATCAATACCATTTTTGAGCACTGACATGTCTTGTCCTTATTCTCCTCCGTCCTCACCATTTCAGCGTAGCATGCCATTAACTGATACTTATGAACATTATTTGAATAATTTGCAAGCAAATTAAATGAGGACTCTTCAGTAACCTTGCTTTGCAGTACTAGAATCTGCCATCACTAAAGATTATAATTTGCTTTGGTATTCTGTGATGTTGTGCACAAAAATCAAAGCCTGAAATGAAGCAGAGCAGGGCAACAGCTCAGCATTCCTGTGGGTATAGATGCACCATCAACATCATGTGCACAAAATCCACCCACCTACCCTTTTTCATTCCAAGAGTGCCTGTTTCCTCACACAATTATTACTCCCACATGAGTTTGCCCCTCCTCTCCCAGCTTCAATCATAATGTTAGCTGATTTCTGGACAGACTAAAAACAACAGCTGCTTCCCTCTGGGCATTAAATACCATTTAGTATGCTTTTTTTCCTCTAGGAAAAAACTAAGTCTAATACTGGTAAAAATAACCCAAAATAGTCAGACATTTATAGAAGTGAACTGGAAATCTTTACTACTCTTAAATGCCTCTAACACACAGCACATTCTTGCATATAGAATTTTTTTTTTTAGTGGTGAAATTCTGAATAAACATATCAGTTTAATTTACACTGAAAATAGAAGTTGTAATTCCCCCAACTCACTCTTTGATTTATTGATTATATAACTTGCTGATCACATCATCCTAGGAAAAAAAAACAACAAAAAACTCCCAAAAAAACCAAACCTTCTGCTTGCCCTGATAATCAAGCAGGAGGTTTCAGAGGCTTTGTCTTGCCTTCTCACCATACAGCTCTATTTTAATTGGCAATAAATTAAACTAATTTTATCCGACTTCAGTCTGTTTCACTTGGTAGTTAAGTCACATCCTCATCTTTATCTCAACCCATAACTTTTTTCTTCCTACTTTTCCCCCGTATTCTTTTGAGGAAGGGATGTGAGAGAGCTGCTGGATAGTCAGCTGAGGTTGACTCACCCCACTGTGCTAGGCACAATCACTCAAATTTTTGCAATGGCAAATTTTCTTCCCTGTTCTGAAACAAAATCTCAGGCTTCAGTATAAAATTTCTTTCACTGTCCTCTTCAGTAACACCGAAAGGATCTACAGTTCTTGTTAGAGACCCTAACTCTCTGAAAATTATACAATACAAAACACATGCAGTCACACAGAATTTTTTTCCCGAGAAAAGAAACATTTTTTTAGCTGGCAAAATATACACTTTGAAAGTTCTTAGTGTCGGACTAGAAAGGCAGAAATGTACTTTGTGTCAGTGCTGGCCTATTTTCCACTTCTCCTACGCTGGTTAGAAAGTTCTCATTATTTCCTGACCTCTCAGTTATTTTTTTCCAGTTTCACTCATGTTGGTTTTTTATATTTGTCTTTTAAAGCCCAATCCTTGGGTACATTCTCCAGTCATATGTATACAATTCTGAATAGTTCACTCAAATAAATCCAGACAAGTCTACATGTTCAAAATCTATACCATTTCTCTGCATTTTTAATGGTATGTTTATGAAATACTTGAAAAAAATTGTCCCTCAATGCTTTCACAAAAGCCCTCTACTCCTTTATTTGTGCCTCTACAGAGTCTAGTGCGATAATGCAGCAAACAGCATCATGAAAATTACCCTGGACTTAGAAACACTTTCCTCTTTTTTCTTCCGTTTTTTCCTCCCTAAGTATCAGAAAATGATAATTTTCATCCTCAATAAAATTAATCCTCTTACTTCTAGGTGGTCATTGTGAAAAGCAAGCATAATGACAAATCCAAGATATATTATTTTACATTAAAAAAAATATATTTCTGTACTGCTGTTAAACATGAAAAGAGACAGAATCCAGGACCAAGCAATACAGTCGCAAAGACGCATGCTGGTCAAATGTCTCATTTCTGATATTATAGTGATTCCACATTGAAATCCACTTTACATCTAGACATGGTTTTCCTTAATCTTTTTGCGCAAGCATTAACATCTACAAAAGCCTACCAAGAAAATCCTACTGCAAATTTCTTTTTACAGCCCTAATTTCCTGATGTTTTAGAAACGCTATTGTAATTGAGAAGGGGTTGGAGTATTATGTGTACTTTTCACTGCAAAACATTAATATTTCCAAAGTCAGAATGAGAGGGTATTTATGACACAAAAGTTACAGCCAGATGCTCCTGACACTATCTCAAAATATAATCAGACAGCATGAAATGGATTATTATGGCCTCAGTGGTGCATAGTTTTATACTATTAAGAGTAACAGAGAAATAATGGAAGCTGATATTGATGGGATCTGTTCTTGATTGTGCACAACAAGGCAGCCAGGAATACTTAAGGAAACCAAAACAACAATAAAAGTAAATTAAAGATCTAGTTGCAGGCTGCAGATGACTCATTTCTCATACCACATTTCAAGTAAAAATTTGGCAGGTTAGTAAACTTATTTAGCATCTTTAATGATCTTCTGAGTATGACTGCTATAATGAAACGGACTTAACTGAAAAAAGGCTGTTAAACTGTATAAGGTAGTGTAATTGAATTGACTAAGCTGAACTGGATACAAAATTTTAATACTTCATAGGAGGTGCTTATAGGCAGATACATTAACAAATATGTTCTAAACAAAGCTGGATATGATGAAAGGACAGATTAATAAAATACAGTATTTGTATTAGCCAGAGTGCTAATTTTCACATGCTGCAGAGTGTTACACAGAAAGGACTGAAGGAAGGAATTTACAGTATGATCACTTTTAAGCCTCAGACATCAGTGTATAAAAACCATCCACAAAGTTGTTACATCTGCATAATCTGCATTGATCAGGGTATAAAAAGTTATAAATGGATAAAACATGAGTAGAATTTCTTGCTTATAAAGTAGAACTCAAGTAAAAACTCAATGAAAATACTATTTTCCCGTTTTGCTATCAAAGTAAAAGAGAGTAAATAAATTAATTTTTAATTTGAAATCACTTTACTTGTAGCTACACCCATATACCAAAACAAGACCAAAATGTGCTTTGTGCAATTTTTCTTCAAACTTTGGAGACATTTCTAGCTTGATTCTTAAAGGACATTTTCAACATTCATGTGGTCTACAATCTACTATAATTTCCTACAGGAGGCACGTAAGCATTGTCAAGTTCAGTGCAACACTACTGATTTGTTACACGGCTCCTTGCTTTGTTCAAGGGATCAGTTTGGTTTTTTAGTTTACATATACTGTTGTTGTATTGCTCATGTTTCCCAGACAAACTTTACTGTTTCACTCTTAACACTGAAGAACTTAAACCAAAAGCAAGTTTTAAACAGATGTTTTTAATTGCAGCTAAATGCATACTCCACTGCACTATAGCTATCAGAAGTTTTGCCTAACTTGCTGAGGAAAAGCCCACAGCAATTCAGTCCAAACCAAGGGTTTCTTCTAGATTTTGCAGCAATCCATGGAAAGAGTCTTGAGAGATGATGTCTGCATTGCATTGTTACATTATTTCTGAGAGATTCAAATCTCAAGGGACTGAGAGGCCACACTAGTCTTGTCCTAGCATGACACTGCAAGTGGTACCTTCATGAGTGGCCTGTGTCCCACTTCATCTTTTACTGGCTCCCGTATCTGCCAAACATCTACCTCCTCAAGGTAAAAGGTGCATTTAGGGCTGCTGCTAGGCTCCTGTCTTCAAGCAGCACAGTTGCAACCCCAGATACTAAGAAAGATGTGCTTGTGTGTAGCTGCTTATTGCTGGTGTTCACTGTTCCTGCTCTAAAATTCATTTCAACTTCCATAAGAGAAAGAAGCTGGACAGTCAGGGCTGACTTTTGGATACACCTTATTTAGGTTAAGAAATTTCTTGGGTGTAACATAGATGAGCAAATCTAAGAGACAAAAGGAATACAGGACAATGTGGACTTCAAGATGGCAGCAGAGGAGAAAGTGTCCTCCACAGTACGTTTAACTTGCTTTTTCAAGTTTGCCACAGTAAAAAGTCTACTTGGCAGGACTTAAGTGAGTTTATATGGATGCTGTGCAGTCCCATAGTTGCAAGGTAGATATTGAAATACTTCTTGCATGGGCTAGTCTATGAATATCCATGCACAGGTTCTGTACTGACATTTATGTTCAGGCCAGCTTGCAGAGGCAAAATAACCTACTGAAAGAAGACAGGTGAATTCCAGTGTAATGTCTTACAAAAATTACTAAGTGTACAGAAAATTTCTGCAGCAGGGCTCAGCACCTGATGCCTCTGCTTCTGGATCTATTCCAAACATCAGTTGTGATGTGGTTTGAAAACACATTGCCAACATGGCTGAGGCTTTCTGCATACCTGCCATAATTTAAATATACTGCATAATATCTCTGGGGGACTTGTGGTGTACTCAAAGGTGATTGGGAGGGGAATCTGGCAGTCACTATCATTCATGACCACAGAGAATATAATCATGGCTATGGCGTAAGTACAGAGCACTTGGCAGCTGTGTTATGAGGTATTTGTCCTTTCCCAGAAGACAGCTGCTGTTCTAAGACATGAAGTGATGATGACAACTTCATTGTCCATGTCTATTTTGGTGCCACCCAAAGAAGGAGGAGACAGAAAATAAGAGCAAGATCTACACCACTTGCCCTGGATGGCAGATTATCTTTCAATGTGGTCCTTCACAGCCTGCATCTGAAAGGTTGAAGAGACATGGCTCACCTGAACGTGTGCAAAATGGAGGACATGGACCTGATCTCCAAGAACTTCAGGGACAGAAAAAACCTGTTGAACATCTGACAAATCCTGGATAGCCTCCAGGTTTGGAATCAACATAACTCCAAAATCAATGAGGAACATATAAAAGGCTGCTAGGATGATCACATATGACCTGCCTTAGGGTTGAATATATCTATGGGTGATTTTTGACATTGAGCAATCTGAAACTGGATACCAAACATATGTTGCTGGGGCCTTAAAGGAAAAAATTATGAGCTCCCAAATTGAGGCACTCCTCAAAATTGCTCTAATTAATCTGTACAATGTACAGAGTAGTAATCTTTTATCAGAAGTCATATAAATTTATGGATAAATGCAATCCTTAATCCGTAGATATGAAATTTTCAAATAATGGGATTGGATCGTTTTATTCCAAAATAAAACTAAAAAAATTCCATGCTAATACCTTAACTTCTCTTTTTGATAAATTTCAGACATCCTGTCAAATAAAGAAGGGAGCTGGTTTTCACATTATGATAATTGAAGCAATCAAAATTTGTACATAAAATTATTACTTCTACCATCAGCTTACAGTTTACCTTACTGAAGTCTTAGAAATGCATTGACTTTTTCTTTTAGAAATTAGAATTTTCTCCCATATATTTGAATTCCGTGATTTCATCAGTTAAAAGGTAAAATGAAGTTAAAATGTACTCACTTATTTTATTTCTCACTTGATTTAATTTCTCTCCAAGGCATTTAGCTTCATCAAACCTGTCAATGCAAGCATAATGATACAGAATTATTCTAAAGAACAACAAGTTACAGAAGTTTATCACAATAAAATACAGAATTACTCAGTATTATTTTTTTCATTTGTAAGTAGAACTAATTTGAAACAATTTCCCATTAGGAGAGATTGTCTGGTCTAAGAGAAATCATCTAGAGGAGTCTTGATCTAGATGAAGTAACTGAAGAAATCCACAAATTATACTTCTCAACTGTCTAACTCAAAAAATGTCAAAACAGAGTAAACAAATATGGCTTTGCCATACAAAGGCGGGATGTGAAAAATTCCCCCTTCTCAATTAGTCCATTTCTTCATGAGACTGGTTAGTTAGAATTTCAAGTGCCTATGTTGGTATCTGCTCACAAACAAACATTTGCTTTCAAGACTGAATTCCAAAAGGCTAAATGGCTGAAGCTGGAGAGTTCTTGAGTACTTACACTTTCTTACATAAAAAAGGTAAAAGCCATTGGAATTTCTGCTAGACTTTAGAAAAGTCTTTTTCCTACTGGGGTTAACTTGGAGCCCCGAGAAGAAATTAAGGATTGCATAAATATCAAAGGGAAGAAGCTCTATAGTACCTCTCTCCTTCTTACCCTCAAGTCCCATAGCATGTTCATCAATTATTAATTTCTGAGACAAATCTCATGCCTTTGATTCTGATTCATGTTCACAGAGAGATTGATCTGGGAAAGTTGAAGCCAGCTATTTATCCAGCCTTTATTCATAGGTTACTATCAATAGTTGAATAGGATGTGCATCTGTTTTTCAAACACCATAGTTTATAAACCAGCACAATAATATAAACTGAAATTTGGCATTAATTTATGGCATTTCAACAGATTCCATCTGTGGCTATGAATCCTAGTCAAACAAAATAAGTCAGGTTACACAAGACTTAACTCTAACATTGAATGAGAAAAAGTTATTTCCAATACTTCTCTAATGAAAAAAAAAGGTGGTATTATCTAGCATTAAGGTGATACTGCTATGAATTGTGATGAATGAACAATTATATTGTGAGCTGAAAAACTTCATGTATCTCTTACAAGGAAACCACTCAACAGAGAGGCTGAAATTGCCAAATCATGGCTTCTATTACCTACAAGATAAATACTCCATGATGAAACCCCAGAGCGAATTTAGCCCTTAATTTTACTGGAAAAAGCATTTTTGGCAAAGATTTCACTCTTTGAATGCAAATGCCAGTAATTAAAGTCTAAACATCTTGAAAAACACATCTCTAACTCATTATGTAAACCAAGACAAACTCAGAGGTTGTTTAATGAGAGAGACATTCAGTGAATTAAATGAATATTCACTTGTTTTTAATTATTAGAAATTACAACAACAAGTGACCCAAGTGAAACTTATCCTTTCCATAAAACTTGCCCATAGGTACTAAAAAAACAAGTTAGCTGTTAACCAGCTAAAAAACAGAAAGCAAGGAAAGAAGAAAATGGATAAAAAAGAATGGAGAACAACAAAAAGGAAACTAGATCTACATCACATCTGTAAGCTCAGTAGAATTTTACTACTGGAAATACTGATTAAGATTAGATTTAGAAGCTTTGTGCAATATGCAATATTACATTGGAGTGGCATAACTGGAATGATTGCTTGGTAGCATATTTCACCAGAAAATGGGATGCATTTTTCTCCTCTTCAGAGAAACAATCATAAGAGAACATGATTGGGTTAAGAAATAAGATATTATTAAATTTATGGAAGTCAAGTATAGAAAGTTCAAATTGCAGAAATCTGATTCTGTCTGGGTATAAGCACAAGGTGGTTTCTTTTAAGCAGGGAAGCAGTTATTAATGTACAGAAGAAAAATAAAAAAGAATTGCTGTAAAGCTGTAGAAGATCATGTTTTCTATCTTGCAAAGGCACTTCCTACAGTCAACTTGAATAGAAGGCAAACTGAATCAACTTTGTTTCATTTGAATTATCTTTGACTATATCAGTTTTCCCACTTTTTAAATTCAGAGACATCACTGAGTTACAGCATAAGCTACTGCACCTGTGAAGAGCTCTGACATAGTATGAAGCTTTATCCAAAACCAGATTTTTTTCTTTTATATATATATAAACAAAACAAATGGTTTCCAGTATTTCATTTAATTAGCTGACTGCTTTTGATCTTTTTTACACCAGAAAGTTACAGAAGTTACAGAAAAAAATCTATATTTCATATGTATAACTATGTATAGTCACATCTCTATGAATTATTTCACATCCCAAGCAACAGTTGTGACCTTCACAGTGAAACTTCTGTACGTTCACTGACAGTCCACCATTCAATTAACATAAGAATTACCTAATGCACACTTGATGTCTTACGGAGCTCCTGACACAATAGGAGACAACAGGGGAACACCAAGGAAATACTTCAAAGGAATTAAGGTGTGTTCTTCTAAGAAGATGGAGTGGCCAATAGCTGAAGTGCCTATATACCACTGCATGCTGTGTGGGCAACAGACAGAACAAGCTGGAAGTCACTACACTGCTAGAAAACTATGACCTAGTTGCCATTACTGAAACTTGGTGGTGCAAATCCCATAATTTGAGTTTGCCTACCTATGGCCACAGGCTGTCAGAAGAGGCAAGTGAGGAGGAGGGATGGAGAGGTTGCTCTCTAAACCAAGTGGTGGACTCAGTGTGAAGAGCTGTCTCTGAACAACAGTTATTTGCAGGCTGATAGCTGATGGGTAGGAATCAGACTGAGGCAGCAAAGGGAACTGAGTGGCTGGCACCTGGTTCAGGATGCCTAATCAAGGGCAGCCTATTTATGAGGCCTTCATGCTCCAGCTAAAGGAGGCATTGTGCTTACTGGCTCTTGTCCACTTCGAGGACTTCAAACATGTCAGCATTTGCTGAAAAAGTAGCATGGCAAGCAGTGGGCAATCAAAGAGACGCCTGGACTCCACAGAGGATAACTTCTTAAGCAAGGTAATAGACAGCCTTACCAGAGGGAAGGGATACTTGACCTATTGGTCACTAAAGTAATGAGCTAATTGGAGATTGCAAGATTGGAGGCAGCCTGGGCTGCTGTGGCCATGCATTGGTGGAGTTCACAGTCCAGAGGGATATGGGTCAGGGGAAGAGTAAAGTTAGGCCCTCAAGTTTTAGGAAAGCAAACTTTCAGCTCTTCAAGGAGTTAGTCAATAGGATCCCCTGGAAAACTGCCTTCACAGACAAAGATAGAGAACAAAGCTGGTAGGTATTTTAGAATGTTTGCCATGAAGTGCAAAAGCTCACAATCCCCAGGAGCAAGAAATCAAGGAAGGAAGGCAAAAGATCAGCCTGACTGAGTTGAGATCTGCAAATCAATCTAAAATGCAAGCAGGAAATGCACAGTCAGTAGAAGCAAAGACAGATAACCTAGGAAGAGTAAAGGGATGCTGCCTGTGTAGGGATTGGGCCAGAATGATTTAGGAATGGTAAAATCCATTTAGATTTAGATTTAGTAGTCACACTAAAAACCCACACTTCCACTTGCTCCTCCTCCAACTGAAAGCACGAAAGGCAAAGGTTAAGATTTGGGATAAGAACAATTTACTGAAAACAGCAGTGAAATAAGAAAATTAATAACAGCAACAATAGTATGCATAACAAAAGTGTGCAAAAGAGAAAGTTTTAAGCTTAACCCAACCACAGCCATGTCACCCTAAGTGCTCACTTCCGCTGGGACCAATGTTACCCCACCACTCGTCTGCCACACTTTACCCAATGGAAAAGGAACACTCTTATTTGAAATGAGAGAGCATCCTTCTCCTCAGCGCCTGGCCATGACATAGGATGGTATTGAATAACAACAGGGTCTTGGTTACTCCCACATGGCTCCAGGACCTGCCTCTTCATGGCTACTACAAAAAATCAACCCTGTCCTTAGTCAAAACTAGTTACACTCGCATCACCTGAGCTAGGACCAAAGCCCCTTTTCAGTGAGTGGCTCCAGTGAGCCTACAGTGAACTGCTTGACTCCCTGCACTTAGCACACACAATCAGACAACATTTCTATATTGTCTTAACCTCAAATTTCTCAGGATAACAGCTTGAGCTGGTGCCTCTGAGGGAGACCCTGAACAAAAGAAAACCTGGATTTTTATACCCTCAAAATCTAAGAGCATGAAAGTCCCTGCTCTTCATCCCGAGACACCGTCTCCTACTGTGTCTCTAAGTGCCTGTCCACCACCACAGGTCCCTGTGTCCTTTGTTATGCAAAGGGTCAGTGCCACATGTGGGCCTCTTGCCTTAGGTTCCTGCCAACCAGAGCTCAAAGAGCAGCTGCACACTGAGCACTAAATGTATTCAACAGCACTTCACCCAGGTCTGGAGCACAGGAAAGACATGGACCTGTTAGAGTGGATCCAGAGGAGGGCCCAAAAAATCGTCAGAGGGCTAGAACACCTCTCTTAGGAAGACAGTCTGAGACAATTTGAATTCTTCAGCCCGGAGAAGAGAAGGCTCCAGGATGACTTATTGCAGCATTTCAATCTTTAAAGGGAGATTATAAGAAATATGGGAACAGATGTTTTAGCAGGGGCTGTTGTGATAGGATAAGGGGTAGTGCTTTAGGGTAGATTTAGACTAGGTATAAGAGAGAAATTTTTTACAATGAGAGTGGTAAAACACTCGAACAGATTGCCCAGAGAAGTGGTGGATGCTCCATCTCTGGAAACATTCAAAGTCAAACTTGACTTTGCTCTGAGCAACATGATCTTGTTGAAGATGTCCCCACTTATTGCAGCAGTGTTTGACCAGATGACTGTTAAAGATTCCTTCCAACTCACCCTATTCTCTGACTCGGTGATAATCAGCAAGCCAAGAAAATCTACCCAAAATACCCAAAGGAAAAAATAAGACAGCTAAAAATAAGTAATTTGTGAACCAAACACTGTTTGTGGTATGACAGAAGTGGTTATGCAACTATAAACAAAATTATTAACATGAGAAGACTACATATAAAGGGAAGCCATGGTAACCTCTAAACATGTGGTGTCCACACTCTTCCTGTGCAATTTGAACACTGGCTGGGTAACAGAGCTTTTGTGTAACTAGTAGTTCAGAGGCTGCAGTCCAAATTACAGACTGGATTTGATACAAATCCATTCTAATGAACTCGGTAAACTTGGAGCTATAAGCATCTTTGCTAAAAATGACTGCAAACTGCAGGAAAAACTGTCTTGTTCCAAAGTATCAACATTCACATTAGCCCTGATTTCAGCAATCAGCTGATGCCTATTAGAGAGGGGTTACACAAGGCATTAGTATGAATCTCTTTGTCCTTTATGGAAACCAAATCTGTTCTCAAAGTCAGTAGATTCTGTTTATCTCTATTATATAATCTGAAACCAGAAGGAAATACTAATTTGCTTCATAGTAATAACACACAGAAAAAATATGGAAGAATTGTGATTGACTAGAGGAAGGGCAGAGCATGGCTCAGAATTGTATTGCTCTCATTATCATTCTGTAACTATTAAGTGTTCTGCTGAATAGCAACACAGAAATGACTGCAGTGTAATCATTTTGCAGTGATGTTGCAGTGTTGTGGGCATGATCTAATAAACTGATCAGAAGAAAGGCACTACTAAATATCCAGTTTACATGGATAAATGCTTACACACATTTAATACTGTAGCAATTTGTGTTCCTGTGACTGAGGTATAGATCCAGGTAAAATGTTAATCAGTTCAGAAAAGCGATATATAGCAAGAACTTGAGCAAGTCACAAAGATGTGAAGATAATTTTTTTACCTCAATTTTACTGAAATAAATGAATATAAGACTTGGTGACCCTGAAAAAAATATATTTCATGTCTATGAAGTAGAAAACTGTGTTAAAGAAAACAGAAGAAAGTAGAAAACTCCACAAAAACCAAACCAAAGCACAACAACATCCCACAATCAAAGAAACACACCCCTGCCCCCAGACAAACAGAAAATACCCCCAAGCCACTCTTAGGGGAGATGTTAGTTACAAATATAGATTGAGAGGTTTGCTTTTGGCAACTGCAGTCTCAAAGCTGTGTATTTCTTTTGCATTACTAGGAGGATTAACACTTGAAAAGCTGACAGTGAAGCAGTACTGTTATCCAATCAACATAGACAAGTATTAGTGATTTAATTTGTGAGGTTTAAAATCTGCATGAAAATTCATATTGTCAATGTTTTGCCATTATCACTATTTTCACCCAACATTGAAGTGCTTTGCCAACATTAACGACAAATGTGGAGGAGGAAAGTATAATTTCTGTTTGTGAATGCAAAACTGGCAGAAAGAAAATCACTTGGCAAACAGGTTAGGGACACCAGACATGCATATGTTAAGCATCTCCTGGCTAACTATCCAATTCAGTGCTGGAGCCAGTAAAGCATTTTTGACAATGGAAATTGCAGTAATTGATTCAGTCCCATGGATTTTACTTCCCCTAGATAATTCTTGATTATGAATGCCATTGCCACGTTGCTTCAACATGGCTGTGAAGATGAATAAAACGACTGAAAATATGCACTAAGATTCCTCATGCTATTTTCATTTCAATCCAGACTTCTATCACCATTCAGTGCCTTCTGAATATGAAATGTCATAAGTAAGAAAAGGTGAAGTGCCCGTAACTGACCCTCAACAGAAGCCTGGGATGTCTGGTGCAAAATTACATGTTTCTGCCTAGACTGCTAATGAACTCTCAGATGTCTTTCCCCAGCTGTTATTTTGCTGTGATACTCACCTCTGCTTCAGAAGCTGTTTGTTGTCCTCGATGGTTATATTGTCAGCATGGTCCCGCTTGAAAACTTCAAAAGCTTCCTGATATCCAAATGACATACGTCCTCCTGCCCCAAGGTAAAAGAAGCAGAGAACTTCTTCAGAGTCATCAAAAGATAGAGATTTTCCACTTATTTAAATCCTTTTCACATAAATGCAACAAGTCAACCCAGGGGTCTTAAAGCAAAGAGAAGACTAAGTTCAATTTTCCACTGATTGGAAAGCATTTTTGACAAAAGATTTCTATTATCTGACAAATTACTTATGTTTCACATCACTTCTCTGAAGTCTGAGTGTTTGAGGTATATAATTCCTCGAGATAATTTTCCATATTCATAAGTAAAACTTATCTTTGAAAACTTAAAATACTTATTCTTAATAATATGCTTAAGTGCGAGCCAGAGGTATTTTCACAACAGCACAATGCAGTTTGCTTCTGTATTTCTTTCATCTGTTTCACACTGGGCCCTAAATATACCTCAAATATTTTCAATATTCTTGGAAGAAAAAAAATCAGGCTTCTTTAATTATGTATTAGTAAATATTTTTCCATACCCTTTTAGGTAAAGCAAAACTTCTACCTACACAAAGGGTTGATGCCTTTTTATATTTAGAACAAGGTGTTGATTTCCTTTTGTGCACCAGAATGTCAAGACTTACTTGGCCTTCAAATCTTTTAAAATCACTACAGAAAAATATTACAGTCTGTATTATTTTCAGTTCTTACAGCTAGAAGATCTATAGATCTAAGTAAGATACACTGTATCTGTATTATTATTAGCAAAACATTCAAAGGCTTAAGGAGGATGAGAGTTTATGCCAGCATCTGTGTTATCACCAGTACATATTTATCAATAACTAAGCAAGAAGCAAGGATAAGACCTGCATTTAAATAAATTACAGGAATGAAGATAGCTCAGGAACAGAAAGTGGGAGGACTCTAACACTCAAACTTTGTGAAGAGTGTAAAATAGCTTCACCTTTCATTCAACCTCCAAGTTGCAACTTAAACCTTGAAAATGATATTCCTTAAATTTGAAATTGTTTCTCTTTTGATTTTCTCCCTATTGAGTCCTTCTTTTGTCCTACCCACAAGTCTGCCTTCCTGCCTCAGAGCTTTCAAGACGCCCAGACCCATTTTCAACAAGAGCTATAAAACTCCCTAGGATTTCTGCTGTGCTAGTGTTTCCTCTATGTTTTATTCCAATGGACCAGAATTACCAGTAATATACACATATATATCAGTTCTTTTTCAGGCTACCTGCTCCGCAATTTTGGTGTTAAGGTCTCCTCCTTCGCCAGGTTTCTCCTGTTTCATCTGCTCTCTTTAACACAATTTTCTTATTTCATAGGCATGAAATACATTGTTTTCAGGGTCATCACCACGTCTTATACTCATTTACATCAGTGAAGCTGAGGCAAGAAATAGACAAAAGATGCCTAAACAGGCTGGGATGTGCAATACTGTGATGTTACCCCTTACTGGTCCATAAGCTACATTTTAAAGTTGTTCTAAATATATTCTGGTGTACCTCATCATAAGTATATCAGGATAAGTTCCCATTGACTGCAGTGAGATTTCAGTGATGCACGACACTGTTTACAAAGAAGGCTGGTAACAAAAACTAGGACTCGGGGTTCAATGATCAGTACAAGTGTAAAAAGATTTCTTTAAAATATAGAGAAAATTTTGCCCCCTGTTTCAGTCAAAAGAATCAGCACATCTGTTACTAATTCAAAAATTTTGAGTTGAAAATAGAACCACCAGGAATGTTTGAATGGCAAAGCATGCAGAAATGCTCCACCCTTTTTGAATAAGAAAACCAAAGAAAGATACAGTGCACTATTTACTGTTGTGTGACCCAAAAGAGCAACAGAATTCAGGAAAAAATATTTTTCTGTGGTGATGACCTGAGAGTATAATGTTCATGTTTCATGCTTGCCTTGTAGAAAAACAGGCAACCTTGTGAGCAGAATTTTATAGTATGTTCATCCCATCTTTAGCCATAGTTTTAACATACAGCCTGAATTGACCCCTTAGAATTACTTTTGTTGCAGAAAAAGCTTGTATTAATTGCAGAAAGCCTGGAAAAAATTAATGATCAAGCCTAACATAAACAATGACATGCCCTTACTCATACATAACACTGTAACGTAAGATATTTAACTCTTCTGGCTATGCACAGCCTTTGAGAGTACAAGTAAAAACAATAAAGTTTGGAAAACAAAACTATTACAGTCATTATTGCTATTGCCTGGCAGAAATGCATAAACCAAAATTAAAGGTAACCTGATAATAATTTTCCAGCACTAGCTTGAAAAGGCATCAAATTCGCACAGCCAAACAAAGCACACAGAAATAAATCCCCAGAACACTTGGAAAGGGGAAATTTTCTGGTTAATGCAGTTCATTTTAAGAAAATACAGAAACACATGAAGTAGTAAACAAACCCACTCTGAAAATGATATAAAAGGAAAGAAACTTAGAAAGGACCATTGATATTGTATTTCAGTATAATATGAGCACACAACAGCTACAGAATAATGTTGCAGCCTATGGGTAATGGCAGAGACATTTACGAAAAAAATAAGGGAAGACAACAATGTTAATATCGGTAAAAGACTGCAAGAGACATTGAAAGCTTGATGGAATAGTTGTGTTTTTGCTCTGCTCAGTAGTGAAGATTATTTCTTTTCCATGGTTGATGTGGTATCTTCAATCATGATGTCTACATTTCCTTAAATAACCTGTAATTTCATAAAATAGCCTCACCATTATTCAAATAACCTCCAAGTGCCATGGTGCATTAATATTATTGGCATGCTGTTTCTTCTGGGCTTAATTCTAACAAATAGGTTATATGTTATTTTAAATCAAGGTATTATTGGATTTTTTTCTCTAGCTTTGAAATAGAAATCTATGTACAGCAACACATACATTTATAAACAAAAACAGAATTAAGAGAAGAAACCAATGATAAGGACAAAGTTTTGGCAGGATAGTGGAATACCTCAGCTAAAACTTCTAGAGAAAACAATTTCTTTCACTCTTAAAAAGCCAAAAAAATCCTTCTTTCCTTCTTAACTACCATCACATAGTGTTACAAAGTAAATATTTGAAAATTCTTATCTACGGAAGAACCATCATATCCTGCAGGATGAGAACCAGGAAACACATGTCATCAAGTCATTACAATGTGACCTGGAATAGTCATTACCATAAAAATAATTCAGATCATTGGAAAAAGCATAAAATTTTCTTTCAATCACATTCATGAAACCCCAGTCGACAGGATTGCATAAAAAAAGAGATAAAGTTTGTATCAACCTAATTTTAATTATACCTTTCCTGTTAGATTGTGTAACTTGGCTTGAATACTAAAACACAAATATGCCCAACTCACACAATGTGAAATTCACAGCAAACCCATCATCATTCATAGCAAATTCACATAGCTGAAAATTTTGGTAAAATTCAGGTTCAATACACATCATGAATTTGTATGTTTAGGAATGTTTTCATTGAAGGTTTGATTTCAGTCTGTTCTCTGACCCAGTGAACTCTCTCAGCTTTCATATTAAGCAAAAAAATTTGGTTCAATAGGTTCTTTTGCTGAAATGTGCAAATCATAGCTGTCCCGCTGAACTTGGGTAAGTCAACAGGGTGGCAGTGATGTCTCCCAAGCTCTAAACAACAATATCTGTCATCACCAAGGAACTGAAAGCTTGCTGTAGTATTGATAATGGGCTAAACTCCCAAAGCCAGTAATCATTTAAAATACAGTGAGCAAAAATATAATAAGGCTTTTGAATGCTGCTGATTACTTTTTAAGGTAAGAAAAGACCGAAGTGATTTAAAGACACAGTTGTATGCCTATAGGAGGTAGGAGCCTGCATATCAGCAAAGACACTGGCAGATACTGTGCACACTATTCTATCACTCATTAATTCAGAGATTTTAAGCATTTATTCTATGCTGTTACATACACAAATGCTATTTACAGCTATCCTAAACACCAAACATTAATTTTAAAGAAACTTTAACTTTAAAGGTACATGTAGGGTATAGTGTGACGCTGGGTCTCCAACTGCCAACAGGGAAATTATCTGGCTGAATGCTATTTTTAAATTAAACAGTATGCACTGGAATTATTCAAGGACTACACTGAGTAGGTAGGAGCATGCAAGAGGATAAACACAGACCTTATTCTGTTGGTAAAAGTGATCAAACACAGTTGTACATTTACATGACCATCCTGATGTTTAAATGCATATAACACCAACAAATCCCATTGCAGCTTGTGTCAGTGATTAAAATTTGTAAGTACTGGACAATTTTAAAGTACTTTTTTTTAGTGTGGGTTTTTTTTTTTTTGTTTGTTTTTTTTTTTGTTTTTGTTTTTGTTTTTGTTTTTTCCCCAATACAATTTTCAAGACTACTCAGTCTGGAAAGGGCACTTCCAGCCTTGAGTTTGTTTGTTGTAAAAGGATTATTGCTCAGAGGGAGAAGATCTTCATAAGGTTTAATACATGAAACCTACAGAAAAAAATTTACATTGCTCTTCAGTTAGGTCTAGGAAAATCTGTCAAACAATAGCATGAAACTGACATCATCTCTGTATGAAAGCAGAACCACAGTGTCTTCTCACAACACCACCCTGTAACCAGATTTTGGACCTGGTGTGAGAGCTCTGAGGGTGTTTCAGCAGCCCTCATGCCAGAGGCTGCCAGTTTAACTCACTAAAAAACCGGAACCAACTCTCCAGAAGAGTAGTATTAAGATTGCAAGTTGATCTGTTCTGAGAGAGGAACATTAAGACTGTTGACAAAAGCAAACTCTTGGGAATAACTGTTCAGACAATGTATTCTGATGAGAAAGGCATCTGTCCACGTATTTGCCCATGTATCTGTTTTGCAGAGACTTCATTTTCAGAGTTAAAAACTTTGTCATTCAATTTTCTTTTAATTTTTACTAAGTGGTCTATTAGACAAGAATTGTCAAGCCTTCCACTGAAATCAATAGACGCAAAGAGTCCCCTTGGCTCAAGGAAAGCTCTCATTCAAGTGAGGGTAGTCTGAAGAATTTCAGGATAGCAACTAGCATGAATTTTGAGTCTTCATGCTTATGAAGGCTGTCAGCCTGTTTGGGCTATTATATATTCCCACATACTATTAAATGGGAACAAAGGAACTGCAAAAACTTTCAAATGAAATAAAAGGCAAATTATTTGGTAAGTCTTTGTAGTAGAACTAAGGCATTAGAGGTCATGTAAGCATAATTCATTATGCTTACATAACGATGGATCTTTACCAGGATCTTTACCAGGGTACATCAAGATGCCATAGCCATCTGTTCAGAACGGAAAAAGATGCAACAGAGCTTGCAATAATGAGTCAATAAAGAATAAATACTTAAAAATAGGCAAGCAAATGGTAAAACAATGTACAACAAATACTTCTCCACTGAAAAGCTCAGCTAAATTTCTCATGAAAAGCATGTGTATTACGTATGGCTACCTCCACTAGACTACAACTCAAAAATGGGAACGACATAAAAAAAGGTTGCTTACAGAACTCCTGCAGAGTTGAACAGTTTCTGGGGAAGTTAAAAGCCTTGAAATGTTGTGGTGCACTACATTTGATGTTTACACGGGGTTTTTGGTTGCACTGAATTTATATGATGTTTGCACTAAGGTTTCTGGTTGTCCTTCCCCCACACTATCTCTGGTGCTGGGTCCCATTTCCCCCTTACCCCTGGGATGTAGTTTCTCCCTCTGTCCCAATTGGCCGGTGGTCCCCTCTTCCCAGTGTCCCCCTGTCCCCTAGGGGATAAAACTTCCCGGGACACGTGACTCGGGTCTCTTTTCTCTGCTCCCAAGCGGGCAAACTGCTCCCTCCCTTCCCCCATGCTCTGCCTAGGGATGAAGTTGGATTAAACCAGAACTCTGCAGAAAGAATTGAGCGTCCTTCTTTCCTTCATCCTTGTAGCAGTTCTCCCAAGCCAAAGGCTTGCTAACAGCCTTCAGGACCAAGAGAATGGCAACATTGAAGGAAAACCAGAATATTCGGATGCAATGAACAAAATAATTTATGGCTATAAATTAATTTTTCTGGCTCTGGAGTGTCTGTGTTTATTTACAGGGGAGGAAGAGGGTAAAAAGAACAACTTGTTGAAACCCTGAAAATCATGAACTGCAAAGAACAGTCTTGTACAGGAGAATGTTGGACACAAAGACAAGCACTTTTTCTAATGCAGTTAATATCACTAAAAACGGGATTACTTTAAGATTATTAAAATAAAACAGAAAAACCCTAGATACTAATTATAATGTAACCTCTGTAAAAGTCAATTTTTATAAAGTTAAACTGAAATGCTTCCAAAAAACCCAGCAAGCAACTACTTACAAGAATCTCATAAGGAGTAGACTACTATATTAATTACTATTCCTCTGCAGGAGCAGGAAGGAAAATATTGAACTGTATTTCAAAACCAAAGGTTAAACAAAGTATAAACTTAATTAAAAAATATTAAATTGACTATTTTAAAATTTTCTGAGACCACATAACAACAAAACTGAATGGGATATGATAGCTGAATTTAATAATGTTGAATTTCTTCAGTTCCATTATTTTAATAATTCTGAAGTGGCAGTGCAGGTATGCTATTAACACCTCTACTTTTGCAACAAAAGCCACTTGATCTTTAATGTCTAATGAAAGTCAGAGATATGGTTTTAGGCTCCTTACTGAAATGTGGTAAGTCTGACATCAGGATGAATCTTAGAGTGCTATCTGTGTGTAAAGATTGAAACTATTGAAATATCTCTGCCTCATTTTCCTCTTCTGGAAAATTAGTCTGCCAGTTTGCCTCCCTGTCATAAGTTGTAAAGCACAATTTTAGAGAGAACTGCAGGATAAAAGTAAGCTGTTATTAGCAACTTTAAATATGGTCATGACCTCCACCTGACAGAGCATATATTTTCCTAGATGTCAGACTCAGTCAGCAGAATCATTTTGGTCTGATTATGTTTTTTATTTCTTACGGATTTCTCAGATATAATTTGTTATATTTATCAGATGTAATTTTTATTACAATTTCTCTGATTACATGGCATGGAATCAAGATGCTCTGGAATATCTGCAGTAGCATTGATGATTTATAGCATGCCTACTTTTGTGTTGCCTAGTTATGTTAGTCCATTCTCTTTAAAAAGCCAGTGGACATCAGAGTTATCAAAGTTGGAGCACAGAGATGAGAATGCAGTTAGAGGCTATTTGGCATAACCAAAATGTTTGCAGATCTCAGCAGTGGGGAATAAACCAGTCGTGTTCTGACACAAATATTATTGGAAAAATATTTTACATTTCATGTATGACACCCTGTATGTTTCAAAAGAGAAAAAAATCATCTGCTATTTGCAACTACTCTTTAAAGCAGCCTGTGAGATCATTTTTGATTGTATAATATATACACATATTGAAACTCCTTAATTAGTGGGTACAAAGCGAAAGCATGAAATGAAGCATGGTAGGCTTGGCAGAAGCTCAGTGGGTGGATACAAAGGAAAATATGAAGTCAAACCCACAAGAACTTTGAGACCCACCCAATGGTGCTGCCACTTCTAAATAAATAAGATTCATTTCTGCATATGACAGAATCACACATTTCAGATAACTTCTCATAAAACAGGATTTATCTGTCATGCTGCATTGTGCAGTTTATATCAAACACCAGATATTACAAAGAAACTGTGCATTTCCCTTGTTTTTTAGGAATCTAAAACTGTTCCCTTCAATGGTTAGCGCAGTTGGAAAAGTTTTACTAAATACAAGAAAGGCCCTATATTTACGCACCTGTGTCAACTCAAATTAGAAGTTTTGATTTTAAATCAAATTTAGACCAATGAGTTTAAGATGAAGATTATAATTAAGATTGAGTAGCAGCAAATTAAATGACTTTTGACATGCTTCATATACTTGACATGCTGTAGCAACAACATTTGCTGCTTCTGTTTTAGACCTGAAAAAAGGCTTTTAGGCTCAAAAATCTTTCTGCCTTTCTTAACCACACTAGCATATTTATAAAGAAATAGAATAATCTCAACAACATTTGTTGACTTTACATGTTTTACGCAGTTTTGAGTAATAGATATGGTATTTAAATTCTCCTTTTCAATACATCTTTCTCAATTTTAGAAGAATTACTCTGGGTGGTAGATAAGAATATTTTAAGAGCTCTACAAAATGACAGCCTACATCAATGGAGTCATGACAGCTTGGACCAAGTGCAAGTGAAGTTTTTTGTTAGGGACATCTGTAGACATATGCATGTATTTTTGGAGTCTGGAGAATAATTTCTACCACCAGGCTTGCCAGTAACACCATAAACCACAAAAGAGGCATATTTCATTTTCAGAACAATTTAGGAGAGGGAAAAGAACTTGTTATAAACATCAATCTGGTTTTGGAAACTTGCTGTACTTTTAATTTCATATTACATTTTAGCTTTTTCTTTATTAAGATACTGAGGTTTTCTGAAGTAGAAGCTTGTCTACACTACAGCTTAGGTAGAAAAGAAAAAATATCCTCTATAGTGGGTACACCATTAATTAGTACCGTCTTGGGGGTATCTTTTTCTTTTAATATTTCATGTTAAATTAAATACTGGAGTGCAGGGGCTGCTTCATGAGAAATTGATTTTTTTTTTCCTCCCAGCAGGAACACCAGCAATGAATGGGGTATCCTAAGGTAGAGAGCTTAGAGAAGAAACCATGAGATAAACTTTCTGGTAATTTCTTTATGCCAGGCAGCAATTTAAATTAACTAACTTTAAAAATTACAATCTGTTTATATTCAAGATGAACAGCTTTACCACTTCCATCACTTAGATCTTTTGGAAGCTGAATATTAGCAATTAACAAGTGAGTAAAATTTATCTGTAAAAAAATGAAATTTGATTATTGCTCTGTGGAAGCTTAATTGGGGTTCATCTCTGAGAATGAACACAGAAGCCTGTGGTGTACCAATGTCCAGATTTGAAAAAGCAATTAGGCATATTATACCTCAACAATGACCACAATAAATTTCAAGCACTCACCTACTGAAGAAGCATTTTATCCCTCTCTGAAAGAAACCTGTACTTGCTACATTACAGACTGCATCAATGTGTATTAACTGTACTTTAAATATAGACACAAAATTGAGCCTTCCGAAATTTCAACTCATCTCACAACTGATGACTTCTAGGCACATGGCAAGCTCCAGAAGTCCAGCAGAGTTAAAATGGGAGTCCTGTGCCCATAAATCAGCAGAAGTTTGGAGAACACTTGTGTATTTTGTGCGCTCCAAAACACCAACCTTGACAAAAGTTTTTGAATTTGCTTTGAAACTAAGGACATTGTGCCTCTTGTGTTACACAGAGTGCATTTCAGTAACACAAAGTAAAGATTAGTGAATGTAGAAAGAGAGCAGCTATTGCCAGTCCAGCCACATTAATATATTGCATTTTTTATCTAGAGTGGTTTTGAAATAGCAGACAAAGCAGAAAAGGAAGATATAGCAGTGGGGCCTGAAAAATCAAACTGGCTAATTTCTCTCCTGAACTTTCATTTTTGCTTTTCAAATTTTATCATACTGTTTCTACAAAACTCTCAGATATCTTTAGGTGAAACTTCTCATTATTTTAGACTTTCCTCAGCTGTTAAAGGTTTTTTACTGCTTTTAAGAACTCTTTTGACTGCATTTCATTTTGAATGGGAAAAAAAAAGGTCTGTCTTGAAGGACTGAATTGCAGAAGAAACATTAAATCTTTGCAGACTGTAGAAAAAAGAAAAACTATTCTGAATGCCATATACATCCTTTTTTAAAACCAGTTTTGTCAAACTCATGCAGTAAGTGTACTTGCCTTCTGAATCAGTGTTAACACAGTCTAGACGGCTGAACAGGTTTAAGAAAAGCTGTAATTTGGATTTCTAATAAAACATTTTGAGCAGAGGCATTCATCAAAATAACTTATTAAAACTGAAAATTTGACATATTTTTAAGTTAGTTTTACCAAAATCCTACTACTCACTAAAAAAGGGATAAAGTAAAATAAATAACTCAGAATATAAATCAATTTTTTTCTGATAATAATGATAAATAGCCTGCACATCATGTTTTCATGAACAAAATTACGTAACACATCAGTAGTATTCACTTTCAATATTCTGAGAATAAAACCTTCAGATTCCACAAGCAGGAATATAAATATTAACTTGAACATTCTTAATATATAATACTAATATATTAATAATTATTATTATATT
>VXBU01004146.1:317243-342083 GCA_013400315.1 Bombycilla garrulus
ATTATTAATAGATAATATATACAGTAGTACTTAAGTTCACATGGGTTTGAGCTATAGCCTTTAGCAGTCATTTGCAAAAAGAGAAATCCTGCCTCTATGGAAGTATTGATAAATTAATCAAAATGGCAAAGTAGTAGCTTTCCTTGTTAGGAAAAAAAATATATAACAGCTGATGTAATTTTTAGGGTATCAAATTGCATCTATAGCAAAAACTGTTAAAAAGAAAGTTCAATTTTCATCCCTAGTATATTCATTCTGCAGAGAAAAATAAAAAAAGTAGGTATTTTCCCTTTGTTTTTATCAAAAATATTTTGTCTGGCAAGACATTGGCTGTCTCCAGTGCCACTGGATATCCATGTTGATTTTGTGTGTAATGTACATTCTATATACAGTAAGTATATAGAATTAACTAGGTTGGAAAAGACCTTTGAGATCATCGAGTCCAACCTGTGACCTAACATTTCTTTATCAACTTTTATGTCCTGATGTTATGCTGTTTAACTGCTCCATTCTTGTACTGGGCTACACAAAGTGTAACAAAGAAAAGAATAGCTTAAAGCCAACAAGGGGCACACTTCTACACATACACAGGTGGCAAAAGGAAGGCCAGGGAAAATGTAGGTTCCCTGCTGAATGAGGTGGGGGACCTAGTTCCACAGGACATGGAAAAGGCAGTGCTTCTGAATGCCTTCTTCACTTTAGTCATTACTAGCACCACCAGCCTTCTGTTATCCCTGGTCGCAGAGACCAGTGGAAAAACTGTCTGAAGGCAGAGACATAAACTCCATTTGAATGGTTCTTTTGCTATTCTTCTAATACAGCCCAAGCTTAAGAATTTCTAAGATAAATCTATGATTTTATTTACTTAATAGCTTACAGACAACTTTGAAAAGTTGAATTTAAATAAAAATGCATTCACACATGGTTAATATATTATACACTGCAGGGAAAAATTAATGTATACCGAAGAGAAATACTGCTTTTACCAACAAAAATATAACTGACAACAAACTCAGCTTGACAGCTATGCCCTTGTGTAAAAAAGGTAACACTTTTTTCTGGTTATAAACTGGTGCGACATAATTATTGTTACTGAATATCTGCTTTCATGCTTCTAAGTTCCTAATGTGACAAGAGAGTTCCTATCCTCTGCTTGTATCCACTGATATTCCTCTTCAGTTACTTTAGCTATGACAGTACTTCTGCTCTGGAAATTTCACCACAAAGGAGGTTAAAAATTGTCATTGTAAAACCATAGCGCAACTGCAGAAGGTTAAGTTTGTGGATGTGGTTTTTTTTAGGGTGGATATATACTAAAGTGAATACTCAAAATGTGGAACTTGCTATTTCAGTGCAGTTCAAAAGGAACACCACCTAAATGCACATTTGAGTGAAGGAGGATGGAAGGAAGTTGGGCTAAAGTGTTATCAGGGTCAGTGAAAGTTAGTATTGCACTACCCAATCCTATGTATAAGCTAAAACCCTCTAAAACCTAGCATGTGGTAAACTTGGGACTTCTTATGTATGACAAAATGATAAAAGCAATAACCTCACTTCTTAAATCAAGACTAAAAGTAGTAAGTGGTAATAAGTGTCTCTAGTTTAGATGGCTTGAAGGAATAAAAAATGTTTGAGAAATTTCATTAATACTACAGAAATATTTCTGGAATTCAAACAAATATCCCTGTTTATTCCTCTTGGCACATGCACTCCTCACAGAAGACTGAGAAACATTTGAAAAAAATCAACCCATAGGATTCTAACAACCCATCTGGTCTAGAAGCAATGCTTAAAATCGCCATATTTTAAATAGAAAATGTAATTAAAACCAGGAATGTTAAGTTCTCCAACTAGTACTATCATTATCACCAGAAATACAATCTTTAACATTCACCATTATTGTGAAAATAGCCACTCAAATATAGAAATATCTCTAGGTTTTGAATTAATAAGACTGAATTTGACAGTTCTCCACTGCCATTTCTGCAGTCTTCAAATAGTTAAAAAAGGCCTATTCTTTACTACATTGTGTGTCCAGCCCTTCATAGCAAGATCTCAAAGCCTCTTCCTTCCAATCCAGGGATTCACTTGGACCTTTTCCTCTTTTCACATTCATTTTTGGAGCACGGTACATGCACTCTAGGATGATGAATGATGAACACCTTTTATTCCTAACTACAGTACTGTTCCCAGAACCAAGAAGGAATATAAAAGGAAACAAAGGAGTACCATATTAATTAAAAATTACTTCTCCATCTGACAGTCTCAGATTTGCTACATGTTGGAAGCAGTACGGGTGATCATAGTGGCCATGAACAACATTTATGCTATTGCTGCTGTAAAAAGTTGGAGTGAGATTTTTTTGTTAAATATACCTTAATGCATTGTAATGAAGAACTACTACTTAATGAAAAGAAACTTCTGTTTTGAGCTTAGAGTTATAAAGCTATGAGCACTGTAAATTACTGGACAATTAATTCCTACTCTCCCATACTCTCAAGGTGAAATCCCACCATATCGGCTCACTGAAGTGATGAAGATGCCTTCTTTGAGGGCAGATTTGCTGCAGAAAATAAATTTCTATCATAACAAAGGGAGAATGGATAGCCAGAGACAGCTAAGACCTTAAAATTGCCACTAAGTTGACCAAAAGATCTGTGCTATTTATGTTATTTCTTGTCTTCAGAGAAAACATTAGAAATAACTGCATCAGGGTTTACAATTACAGTTTAGAAACAGAATCACACTTATTAACTCCACATTGAATCTCTGAAACCTTGTCATGCTAAAATAAATTCAAATTTTGGGTGAATCTTCCATCTTAAATTGTCCCTAAAGGCAGGAACTGCCTTTTGCCCGGTAGTTGTGGGTTAGTGTGGCTTATCCCATTAAATGTAAGTCCTGCTTCCATAACAACAAATAACCACATTCAGCAAAATAATCATTCATTGTCTTCATGTACAGCAACCACTCCCCTTGATATGAAATCAGATATGATACTGGAATGTGGTAAAATTTGGCAACATCTACTTGCTTACAATAATTCAAAAAATGTTTGTCTTTCAGAAATCTATCCATGCATCTTCAGCAATTTCTTGAGCATTTATCTTTTTGGTGGGTGCCTGTTTATAGAAATATATAAATTCCTCGAGCCTTTGAAAAATTATCGTGATTCCAAATCCCTTACTATTAGATGTATATTTGCACTACATGATTACACATTTTTTCCATCCCCAACAGAGATAATGGAAAGCAAATTAATTTAGAAGCTAAATTCCTGATCCTGCAAACAGACAGGCACAGATATTTTTTCCCCAAGTACATTCATGGCAATTGAAGAGATGGCCAACATATGTACACAATAAACATATGGAGAAGGAGAGAGATATAAAGGTTTTCTTGCTCCTGAGAATAAACAAGTGGAAACCCCCCTACATATTAGGAAAACATTTTCGTTATTCAAAACACAAATAATTTTTCTTTTATACAAAATGCATACAATTACACAACAACATGCAACACATTTGACATAACCGAAATATGTTCTCTTCAGAGAACTGCTCAGACTAATTTATTGTCAGCTTTATTTATTCTGCCTATAGTCTCCACAGTAAATAAAAAGAGAAAAGGAAAACTTTGTTATGATGCCTAACATGTCTATTGTATTAAAATTGAGAATAATCATAATTAAAAATAAACTAATGTCGTTTCTTCTGAATTTTAGGTATTACCTTTTATTTCAATGATTCAAAAAACTATCACTTTAATCAAAAGTGATGACAATCTTGTACCAGAGATATTAAAGGTTAAATTGATTGCTCACAGAGGCAAGAATGACCCTGTTGTCCCTCTGCCTCATCATACCACAGAGTTTTTTCTGGTGAAAATTCAATCGTCTCAGAAGCTATTTGAGGGAATTTCTCTTACCAAAAAACCAAAACTAAACAAAAGAACCCAATAATGTAATATAAAGTATTTGAGTGAAATTCCATTTCATATTGGCACAATTCCCACAGTGAAAAGCAACTCCTTTCAATTCCTTTTTAACCAAAATTTGTAACCAACTGAACTATATAATTAACTTGCAACAAAGGATCAAAAGACAAATTTTTGAACCAATAACCTCTGCAGCTCCAAATCTGCTTGTGTCAGGACATAGAATTAAATGTAGTTCTGCCCCTTGAAAATCTGTTGAAATAAGTGACTATCACTAGAAAAATAGCATAATTCTTCCTGAAAGCCAAGTGCACTATGTTTATTTGATGGCTTTAAACTGCTTATTTTTCTGAAGATCAAAAGGGGACAATAAATTATTGACATTCCTTTTCATTCAACCTTACTAAAATATTAAATGTGCTGTATCAGAGCCACGAGCTCTTGTATCAGGCTTTAGTTAATTAAATAAACCTGCTGAAAATCAAAAGGATAACTTCCCGGAACTCTTTCTCTCTCTAGTATTCCCTAATGCAAAGTTGTTTTAACAGTTCTGATGGAAAGCTACAACATTCTTCTGCTTCCAACCACTGGTCATTATTCAAACTGATGTCACTCTCTCTTTGTACACTTCAAGATTAAAGGAAATTTCTGAAATATTTAGAATTATTTCTCCCCAGAATTACAGCTGGATGTAAATGGCATGAATAAAAAGTGCTGACCAAAATGGGGAGGTATTGCAGAAGAAAAGATTAATAATAAAATATTCAATAATTTTAACACAACTTTCCCAGCCCACTCTGAGTACTTTACTCTTCTCTTTTACTGAACAAGTAGAGAGCTTTGTATGCAGCTCACTTTCAGAATTTACAATAAATATCAAACATACCATATGTTTGTCCATGCTTGTATAGAATTTTAAGTAGGCAGCATAGCCTAGAGCTTCACCAAAGCTTCCCAAACAGACTAGCTATAAATAAAAAGAAACATTTTCAAGAACTGAGTTGAAGAGTTATGCTGACTAAAAATGAAGACTTCCAAGATTTTATATTGGTTTCTGCATCTAATTCACTGTCTTACTTTCACAGATCATTTCAACTGCTCCTCAATGTTAGAAAAACAAGATTTTGCTCTTACAGATGGCTTTTGAACATGAAATCTCAAAGTGATCAAAGAAGATAAGCCACTCTTAATTTATTTCACAGTTGAAGAAAGTGATTCAGAGAGATGAGGTCACTTGTGTAAGTTCACAAACTTAGTAAATAATAAGGATTGAAATAAAAAACAGATGCCCTGCATCTGAGTCTAGGATCATACTCAATGCAATGTATTGCCTCTATAATGCAGTGGAAAGCTGAGTTGTTTTATGTATGACAAACAACAAGAAGCAGTCAGCTAACAACCTCAGATAGACAATGCACTTTATCACAAGCATTCAGTGAAAAATCAGAAAAATACAAAGGCAAATGTTTACAGGAGCTTGTACATTATTCATACAAAGAAGTTTCATTTCTTTTGGAATAATAAGAGTAGCAGGAGTAGTCAATGGGCATAACTGCTAACAACAACTGTCTGAAGCTTGTCTGTTTAAGCAATAAAAAAGTGAACATTACAAAACCAAAAAACAGATGATTTCATGAAGAATAAAATATAAAAAAGAAATAAATATGAAAAGGGAAAGGTAAAGCTTTCATTCCCCTCAAAATTTACAGCAGCTGCTGTTTTATGACATAGCAAGCACAGCCTGCGCCACTTGGGAAAGGTATACATGCTTGCTTATCTTTACCTACATTTTAATTATTGTTCTGAATGGCTTCCAAAACATATTTCCGTCTCTTCATCCAGTAACAGAATCTTTAATGACTGGATAAAGACTCTACATAGAACAATGGTTATACACAGTTGTTTTATGTATTGTCATTCTGTACTAAGCAACTACATCTATTACTAAAAATATATGTTCTGATTTCTTGATTATCTGTGAAATTTGCAGCTTTTGTCTGAAATTAAGATTTTTTTTCTAAGTATTTACTTTTCTGTCTAAAATTTAGGATTTTGTAATATTATTTATAAGAAAACGGAAATTTTTCCAAGGTTCTTAATTGATGCATCAGAGTATGACTCATTGCTACTACATTTCTCAGTGTACTTTTTTCCCCTCTTAGCAATTCTGAAATAGCCCCTCATTAGAAACAACTATTAAAAATTTTTTTTGATACAAACAGCTTTTGACTACTGCTTTTTGAGCATCTGAAAAATACCAGTGATTTGACCATGAGATTAAGGGTTTAGGAAGATGAAGGCTGTGCTTATATTTTTGGCAGCTATCCAGCACTACACTATACTGCAGGCACCATTATTGAAATATTAAGATTAGTAACTTTAGGAGAGTAGGCAAAAGAACCCAAAACACCAAACCAAATCAAAACCAAAAAAGTGTGGTTCAAATCCTGCAAGTTAAACTAGAAAAAAATCAATTTGCAATAGCATGCAAAAACAGTGCCTGACCAGTCAGGCAAAATGTTCATATTTTTATCAGAATATGTTTAATATTCTCCTTTATATCTGAAAATTACACCTGAAACATCTATTCTCTTTAAATGTTTGGGTTTTTTTAATAGCAGTAAACAGAAGTTTTACAAAACCTCAGGCTGCTAATAGGTCCTTATATCGTGAGTGGTCTTAAAACACATTGTCTTATATCTCAACTACCTTGTGGCTGCCTTGCCAGGAAACACTAAAAAGACACAATAGACCATGGTGAAATTGACCATAATACACATAACGGTTTCACTAATTATATGCAGTTATGGTCAATAGATTTTTATTATTTTTACCATATAAAGAAACTATCAATTTCAAAAAAAGAAATTATATAACACTGTTGCAATTATACCTAAAAAAAAAATGGAGTTTGATAATTTGTGCCTTCTCAGAAGCTTTTAAGAGTGATCTTTACTCTACTGCTTAACATCCCTCTTTACACTTTCTTTCCTAAAGTCCACATTTTGCAAAAAAAGCAGATTCCAGGAAATGAAGTTACTTGTTTGGCTACAACTGCCAAAGCCACTTCCTGTACGCACTTGGCAGAAATATTTGGGGAAAAAAAAAGTCTTATGACATTTTTCAATCCAACTAAGCTGGGCATTCCATTCAGCCACACAAAACTTCTATTTAGCCCCAGAACTGTATGCCAGTAGTATATACTTGACCACTCAAAGCATTACAGTCCAGTAATAATAAATTAATCTTTATATTTCTCAGAAAAATAGTATCAAACAGGTCCCAAACAAAAACCACACTGACTACTTCATCCATGCATGACCTGATACTATTCAATTTTTTCCACTTTGCTATTTTTCCTCTCTTCTCTCTGTACAGCCTCACATGTGAAAGCACTGTAAAGAGTAACTTATGAAAAGCCTGCAGAGAGACCATTCGTTGGAATATGACATAACATAGTCGTTATTCTTGGTATTGACACTATTTATGCCTCATGCAGAGGAAAGATAAAAAAGGAAATTTTAATGAGAAAGCCTGTAAAACAAACACTTGGGCTGCTACAACCGAAGATCATGAAATACATGATGCTCATCAGATGAACTGAACAGGCTGTCAGTGACTGAATCATACTTTTTTGGACTTTGTTAACAGGTGTTTTACTAGATCTTAACCTGCAAAATGTCTGTTATGATAAAATTAGGTTATTGACTCTAACAACACAGGTTTTACAAACCAAGCGTTTAAAAGTAACAGTAAAGAAAAAAAATCTGCTATTAATCTGACTGCTTTGATTCCAGATCAATCTCTTCATCTTAAAGACTAACAAATTTACCAAAGGGATTACAATTATATATGCATCAGTACAGCACTTCTAATTTAAGGAAGCTCTGTTATATCTAAACTGTGACTCCTCTGAGGCCTGTCTTTGAACCTTCAGTTCTTTTTGGGTGCCAAAGGTAAATTAAGGATGATAAGCAGCCACTTCCCAGCTACTGTTTCCATTGTGTTGCGTGTGTAATTTCAAAATACCTGTTACTGTCTTGTCTCTCTAGCCATTTTGCATTCAGTAACTCTCTTGGGTTCGCTTTTCATTTCCTAGTAACTCAGCTCTTCCTTCCCTTGACTCTACAGTCTCTGTCACTTCTGATCTCATTCACAGCTTCATTAGGAACACATCCTAAACCACAAATACTTCTGTTCTTTTCTACTCTATTTATAAAAGAGAACTGCAGTCCATACCTGTTCTTTTTTACCCCTTCCAAATCAATTTTCTCCTCGTGGAGTTTAGACAGTCAAGTGTGAGGTACAATAACTATTGTAGTATCAATTGCTTCCACTGTCTACTCCTATTACAGTTTCCTGGTAGCCACAGTATTTTCACAAGAAAGACAAAAGTAGTATTCAGAAACACATTTGCTATTTGTAACCAGCACATGGTCTCCTAATTTATTCCATTCATCGGATCAAAAAGATTCCTGACATTTGAATAAAAATGCCCAGAAACAAAGTGTAAGAGAGAATAGAAGACCAATCGACTTTTCAATTTTTTTCCTTTTCTTTGAGTCCCCCTCCACTGTTTTAAACATCATCTCAGAAATTTTCAACCCAGCATTAAAGTTATTTTACTCAGAAAGTTCAAGACATGACTCAATTTACCCAACCTTTCTTCCTCTAAACATAAATTCAATGATTTAATATTAAGAGCTATAGTTAAAACTTCAGTCATAGTAATATAAAAACATACATCTCCTCTCATGGCTGGCACCCTTCAATCTATTCCTTCTTTTTAAAAATCCAGAGAAAATCAGACTTTTAACAGTGTGGAAAACAAGAAAACTCTGGGGATGCCAACAGTAAAGACACTCGTGAAACAATGGCCTGACCACAGATTTTCCCTTTTGTAGTAAAAGCAATTCTAGCAGGGATTTTTTAACAAGACAGGTCCCAAATGACTGACAGTTCTAGGCCCAAGGTTTAATTTGAGAAATACTGTAATGTATTGTGCCATTACATTTATGCAGAGATCACCTCCATTTAACAGACAAGCAGATACTTTTTATACCAAATTCAATTTCAAACCAATTTTAAATTTGTAGCTCTATGCAGAGTACACTGCAGAAATCAAACCTAGGGCAGCAAATGCATGGAAGGGTGTAGCAAAATAACTTATTTGGAAAAAGCTCTATTCATTCAGTGCTTGTCAGTCACAAATTAAAACTTGCCCATTTATTGGAGTCTAAAATACCACAAAGTTGTATTACACGGTACAGGTAAACTTTCTCTTCAAGAATGATGATGTACACTAATGTACATTCTCAGTAGTTCTTCGCAAACATTCCAAAATATGACTAAAATATAATGGAAATCAATTCCAGGCAATCTTATAGTTCAAAAATGCCAATCAGGGCTTTTTTTTTTTAAATTACCTTAATTTTCATAACCAGTTTTATTTATCATTAAATCACTCAAAGTCATACCTAAGAGCAACACATGACAGCAACTTACAATGATTTACAAGGGAAGTTAGACATGGGAAAGAAATTCTCTGGACTTAACCTTGCCTCTTCAAACAGTAAGGAGAAATAAAGTTCTAATTCACAGAGCATCAAAACATTACATGAGTGTTTGACATATGATTAGGTCCAACTGACATCACAGGGAACTAACAACATGTCTACACGTACTTCTTCAGAGATCAAAACACCATTAGTTGTTTACAGAAACCCTGACAATAAATCCTGCTTGGTCTTGCAACGATACAATGAACCTCATGACTGGCTTGGACCTATTTTTCTAAGCACATACCCTTTTTCTGATTAACTTAGCTTTATGGGCTATGTCCCCAAACTCAGGATTCCCCACAAGAGTGGGAGATTATTTACCTTAAGTTATCTTCTTTCAGCCATGTTGATGTTTTGATCATCAGGCCTTGATGGGGCAGAAGTTGTTGTGCCCAGAAAACAAACATGTAAAAGACTGAGCTATAAATATCTAAATATTTATCATTTTAAATATGCATATGACACATCAGAAATCAGAAGAGAATTGGCCACATACATATACAGAATTATGATGGCAAGTAAAAACAGGAAGAAATACTAAATCTCATGCTTTTGCACTTAATCTAAACACTAAGTAACAGACATTAAGAAAAAACCAAACTGAACCACAGGTTATCAATCAGAAGCTCATGCTGGGTTTTTACCCTTCCTGCAAATTATCTGGCTTTGGAACAGATGCAGGTATTTCCATCACTTTTATGCATGGGAGGTGGTGCTGCTGTTTGTTTTGGCAGTGACACAGGAACATGTCCTCTTTGTATTCTCTATGTTATTGAGACATACATATGGAGAAACTGGTTTGATTTCTGTTGAGGAATAAGGAAAAAAAATGCCAGTGTCTTCCTAAAATAGATAGAATTGTTAAGGTTGGAAAAGATCTCTAAGGTCATCTAAGTCCAAGATCAAGATCTCTAAGTCCAGCTGTCAACCTAGCACCACCACCATGTTCACCCCTAAACTATATCCAACTGCAGTATCCACACATTTTTTTAACACTTCCAGGGATGGTGACTCCACCACTCCCCTGGGCAGCCTGTTCCTATGCTCAACAACCCTTTCTGAGTAAAAATTTTTTCTAATATCCAATCAAAACCTCTGCGGGCACAACTTGAGGCCATTTACTCTTGTTCTGTCACTTTTTATCTGGGAGAAGAGGTTGATCCCACTGCATTACAACCTCTTTTCAAGTAGTGGGTGAGAGCAATAAGGGCCACCCTGAGCCTCCTTTTCTCCAGGCTAAATAACCTCAGATTCCTCAATCTCTCCTCATAATACTTGTGCTGCAAATGAAATAAATTAATCTCCCCATTTAGATTTTTGGGAAAGTTTACTATGACTTCTAGCATAATAAACTGATGTTCTCAACGGCTTTTATATCTAGGCAGTAGAAAGTCTAAAATTGCAGCAGAAAGCAGTAGTGACATTATAATATGCATAAGAAAATAAATTGAAGAAGCCTTCAAATCCAGCACCTGATATTAAGAGCACCAGATTTTCAGATTACACATCTACATTAGTTTTGTCTGGAGCTGAACTTCAGAATGTTGTGTCTGAGATTATCTTTATTTTAAGGAATTAAAGGGTTGCAAATAAACATTATAATAACTAAGATAGTAACTGTAAGCAAGTTAAGTAACATGAACATGCAGAAGCAGTTCAAGGGCCATGAGGTGACCAAAATAAAAAGGCTTGAGATAATTACACTCAAGACACAATAAAAAAAAAAAAGAGAATATTGGTTATAGAAAATTATTGGACACTAGGAATTGTTGATTAGGAAACCATAAAAAATGAAATTGAATTTCTTTTAAATGAGGGTTTAGTAAATATATGCTGAAAATCAGGTAGGGGCTCACAGTATGATAGGGCTATTTGTGCGAGTATTTAGCACAGTATCATTAACAACAGAAACAAAAACAACAACAAAATATTTCAGGAAACATTTTTCTCAATCATCACCAAATGACTCACTTCTAGAAAGAATATTACCAGAAATAGGAAAAACAGGAAACAGAGAAATTATTACAGGAGGGAAGATTAAACATGAGCGCACAGTAATAGAACAATAAAGTAGACAGAATTTTGCACAACTCTACCATCTACTGTATTCAAGTCAGACTCTAGTGATTTAAAGAAGTGCTAGAATTAGTGCTTAATGTTTACAAATGTTAAGTAATTTCTTTAGTTTCGTAACTTCTGCTACAGGAAAATGGCCATAATTACCTACACGCGAAGGATCTTTGATATGCACAGATTTACAAAGAACAATTTCAGCTCTTTGTATAACTCTGTGTAATAATTTCAAATGCCACAATTGCCTTAATGTAAGGAAGTCTTAGACCAGTTGCTACTTGAATCTATGAACAAAAAGATCAAAGACTGTTTTCAGTGTAGCTTGGTAGATGGTTACAGCAGAGCATCACAGCCAAAGATTTTTGAGACCAGTTCTACAACGAAAATCAGGAAGAGCTTTTACCTGACCTAGAAGTAAAATCTACCGAACATACTGTGTAAGTGTGGAAAACCAAGTATCACTCCATCTCTAGTTGTTAGCTCATTTCCATTTATGTGGTTACTCTTTCCTTTTACAGAGATGTCAATAGTGGTGTAATTTTTCTCAAATTAATCTAAATACAATATAACCTGTGAACATAATGTTATTCTTTTGAAAGTGTACTTCTGAAGTTATAGCAGGGCTGAAAATTAATGAATCAAAGGAACAGTTACTAAATAGATGTTTCAGAGTTAAAAGTGTAAGAGACAAAAAGATGATTCATTAGATGTAAGTGAACTGTGCAATGATTTTTTTTCAACAAAAGCTTCCATAACTTAAGAGCCAATTGTCAACGAGGCAAACAGGCATACAAAACTTCAATGGAAAAATCCCACAGGAACAGAAGCATGAAACTGGCCTGAAACATTTGTATGAAACTTAACCTGCTTAAATGTGCTGCAAATATCAGGAAAAAAAGGTAGGGATTTGTGGGGTATTTCCAATAACTCCTACTCTGGTTTCATATTCAAATATGCTGAAATTAGAGTCTCAAGAAAATACCTTTTTCTGCTAGGAACAGAATGAAAAAAATGCATTTTTTTAGGTTAAATACACAAATAAAAGAGAGACAGAACTCTAGACTATTATATTATTTAGCAGAATTAGCAATATCTGTACAGTAATATCTGAAGTTTAAGCTAATAGAAGAACTTTCTAGTATTTTGATTACCCACTTATATGCATACATGATGTGCATGTAGTGGCTCTGTTAAAAGGCACTGTAGTCTCCGGGGACTGGTGTTCATAATAACAACAATATGGAAGAAGTTTTACAGAGGTATTTGCCAAACTTGACAGTCAATATAGAAAAGAATTTGATCACCCTTCAAGCATGCAGAAACTTTTGGAAGCATATTTTAATTCTGAAATATCAAGAGTTGAAGAGCTTCAGCTACCAAAAAAAAAAAAACAAAAAAAAAAAAACCCAACCCAAAACAACTTTAAGGAGTTAGTTTGAAGGATCCAATATACGGCTAGAAACAGGAAGCCAAAAAGATTTGAAATAGCAGAGAACTTCCAAGGAACACTAGGTTACATTTAGCAGACTAATCTGGATAAGAGAACAGTAAACTAGCATAAAAACACTGAAAGTTTCCCCATCTAAACAGACTCGAGGAAGACAGTAAAAACTGCCAAAAGCATCTTTAACAAGCTTCCAAACATACGTTCTACATCAGAAGAGATTCCCACTTGAGGAGTGGAAAGAACAACATAATGAGAATCTTAGAAAAAAGTGAAATGTTTTGTAAAACCAAATAAATGTGAAGAAAGAAAAAGCTGTTGAGGGAAGCAGTAAGTTGTTTTACATAATAATGTTTTCAATACATAAGTAAGTTTCACTGTCTCTGAAAAATTAGTGAAAGTACTGTAATAATCTGCTCCTCACTCTCATTAAATCCTTACAAGTTAAAAAGTTTGCCTTTGAAGCTGCAAATGGGGACCAAACTCCAAAGAGGAAAATCTGGGCTTCATCTCCTAAAAATAACCCTATGTTCATATTTATAAACACTTAGTTAAGATGGCAAAAATTGTAATGCAGGGTTTTATCACTGAATATCAATTGCAAGAGCTCACTTTAAATCCTACAACATATAATTATATTTCTTTGTCACAAAGAATAATCATCTGTTGTTCCTTACAGAGATGTTTCTGGAGTCTCAGTGAGTTCAGTTCAAAGTCCTCACTCAAGCAAAAGTCACAGTGGACTCACTGTGAATTCCAACAAAACAAAGCTCTTGGAAGCAGTACAGATAGAATAATAGATTTTGAAATTAAAACCCCAAACAAACAAAAAAGCAAGCCCCAGAAGCTAGTTGAGTATCCTATAAACTCACAGAGTTAGTCTGCTTGGTATTTATTGCAGTCAGTGTACATTTAAGGAGAGTAATTCTGTTTTAGAAACTACTTTGAGTTTTAATTTTTACTTTTTTGTTCATGTTGCAAGATTAAAAAAGGGAATAAAACTGTGATCTTTAAGACAGAGATACCAAAATGTGTAACAACACATAAAACAGTAAAAAAATTCCACAACCAAATGCTACAAACATGTGTCTGACTGATGATAGACAGCCATTCATACTTATGACATAAATTTGAGCCCTAACAATACATGTTTTATCTGATAACTTGAAATACCAGAAAATAACTTTCTTGAGCTTATCAGAAGCAAAGTTCAATAAAATTGTTCAAAAGCTTATGCTGACTGTTAACATTTGCTGAATTTATATTGAAGACTTCAAAAAAAACCTAAATGAAACAGTGAAGTCTAATACTTCCTGCTTGGTCCTTAAATTTGGCAATAATGAGAAATATATTGTAGCAAATAGTCACTCTACATTACAGAAAACATTTAATGCTTAAGAAATTAGCAAAACAAGACATCTCGTTTTAAATAGTTGTTACAAAGATTTAACAGTAGCAATGAAATATGCACTACATGTTACTAGGATCTGGTAGAAGTTCAGCCGGAGAGCAAATGGAATATATACTTTTTCCTGGACCTTTAAAAGAAAATGTAGAGCATGCATTCTTTTCTGACTAATGAGAAAGATCAACAGTAATTCTGAACAGTGCCCTAAGTGCACCATTGAGCTCTTTTATTGGCCAAATAGCAATAAAGTGACTACATGTGTTTGTTAACAAAAGATCTGTTATGAGCACAGTGCCAAGACTCTGCCCCCAGATATCCCAAAGCACTACTAGACACAGAAAATACTCCAAGAAATATATGAGTTTGCTAAGCTTTTAATTTTTCTGAAGGTTTGAGACCTGCCTTTTTTTCTGAACTGAAAGACAGAGAAGAGATTCTGATGGAAAACCTCAGTCAGTCCTTTCCATTAGGGAATTTTTCTGGGTTTTCAACAATAGAAGGAAGCATCTCCCCCAAATTATTACTAAACATATAAAATAGACAAGACAAATATTTTAAAATGTCTTAATACAAGACAAAAATATTTAGCTTTCAGAAATTAGCAGTATATGTGTTATCATCACTGTTTTCATGCTATTTAAAAGCATCACCTGTTTATAGAAACCATCTCTCACCTTACATTTCAAAGCCAGCTTGTCAGTCCTTCAGCGGGAATACTTTATATAAATGTTTGCATAGTGTTGAGCAAAAAGTTATCTTAAATCATGAATGGGATACGTAGGAGGTAAATTCTTCACAAAACTCTCAAAAAGTTTCAGAACTTTTCAATTAAAGAAAAAGGAAATTACACAAACTGGACAAAACACGATCCTAATGAAATCTTTTGTGAGAGCAAAATAATCACTCTCAAATCCATCAGCATATACAACTGTTTGAACCTCTTACGAAGATTTACTCCATTCTTTAAATGTCACAATAGACACACTGTTTTCTGGTAATCAGACTGTTTATATTTCAGGAGAAAAACAAATCTAGCAGGAAGAAAAATGATATTATAGGTCTTTTATGCTGACAGAATTATTCTAAGAGGCAAGTGGCAGTCTTTGAAATCAGAGTCTGATTTCAAAGTAAGACTTCTCTATACAGAAGAAGTTATACAATGCAATAAAAGTAAAATACAATATTTATCACTCTACTGTCTGATGAAGTCTGATTTTTTTCTTGTTTTGCTATATTCATTACTTCTCTGATTTATCCTGAAACTACTAATTTATTATTGACTCCAGTCCAAAGAAAGATTATATGTAGTTCTACAATTACAACTCTAGAATGTATGAATTGTTTATACAATTAAAGCTGCAGTAGATACTTTATGATGAACTAAATGACTATATTAAAAGCAAAATTGTTGAAGCCTTTGTAAAGCTCAGGTTATGATGCCAATAACTTATATTTGCAATTTCTGGAATGTTCACCTGAAACATAATTTAAATTCATAGCAGTTATGTATATTTCAGATTCGTGAACAACATTATAACGCAATAACAGCAGCTACTATGTTAGACTATTTTGCTCACCCTCCCTCATGTAGTTGTGGATTTATAATTTAGAGATGTCTGTGATGGAGGATGGGTATTAAAAGGTAAGTTATCCCCTTTCATGGTGTAACACTTGGGCTAAGAGAAGAAGTTTTGGTCTGTTCACCATAAGTTCACTGTCTTATGCCATCTGAGGTGTCAAAATGACAGCAGCAGGCAGCCCTCCACTACTTCCCGGCAGCCTATCACTCCTTCCTAAAAGAAGTCTTCTGGGATCCAAGAAAAAGAAATCAGGCAGCATGTAAACTGGTACCATTTTTAACTAATGTAGAATTCAATGCTATGTAATCCAATACCAGCAGAGAAAGCTAGGACATTACTAGGACACTGCATTTGTATATTCCTCTGCTGTGGCTGTCAAGAAGAACAGCCTAATGCAGACTCTGACACAAACTGAAAAAAGCACAATACAAAACACAAGAATGATCCACATGTCCAATTTCAGCTGTTCTTAGTTAGATCTCCAGTGGCATAAAACCTCATGTTCAACAATATTTTACTAGTGACATTATTTAAAATATTATATTCAAACAAGCAGCTAAAGACATACCTGTTCAGAAAAGAGATATTTCAACATTAAATCATACACAAGCAAAGAGAGCTATGGTTGCTCAGCATGGAGAAGAGGAGGATCAAGGGAGATCTCATTGAGTCCGTTCATCACCTAACTGGGCTTGCTTATAAAAAGGAGGGAGAGGGACTTTTTATACAGACAGATACTGACAAGATAAAGGTTTTAAACTGAAAGAGTGTGTTTAGAATAGATGTTAAGAAGAAATTCTTTACTTCGAGGGTGGTGAGGCACTGGAACACGTTGTCTAGAGAGGTTGTGGATACCCTCTCACTGGAAGTGTTCAAGGCCAGCTTGGATGGGGACCCTGAGCAACCTGGTCTAGGGAGTGGCATTCCCATCCATGGCAGGGCGTTTGAAACTAGATGATTCTTATGGACCCTTACATAATTAAAAAAAATTCTATGATTCTATGGACTAAACTCTTTACAACTTAGTATTATCAGCCAATAATATTATATAATTGTGCCCAAAAATCTACATGGAAATCAAATCTGGGTGTTAGGCCTTGTTAATCCTTGAGTCTGTACTGACATTAAAGGTTTCTGTTTAGATTTCAGGCATATACATGGTGAGGAAAAGGCAGAATGTACAGGAAAAGTAAATACTACCATATGTCAAACCTTTGAAGATATATTATGTTCACTCCGTTTCTTCTGAAAAGACCATGCACATTCAATGCAGGATGTACTTAAAAAGAGAAAAATTACATCTGAACCTGTAAAATTTACCACTGTAGAAATCACTGTTCATTTACCTTCCAAGTCAGCTTGCTGTGGGACAAATTTGGACCAGGAATTATTTTACTGCTGTGATGAGATCAAGATTATTACATCTAGCTCAGCAGTGAAATAGTATGACTGCCTTTCTCCTACTTCAAGCAGTGTCTGGATAGGATAGACAAGAAACATAGTTACACATATCTTGCAATGTAGATATGGTCCTAGATCATATTGGAAAAAATGGTAAGAATATTATCTATCTTCTATGACCGAATGGTAAAGATCTGTTTCTGAGCAAGCAAATGTTAAAGCTACACAGTAAATCAGCTGCAAAATAAATGAGCGGTTCTAAACAATTTTTTTTGCACTAATTATTAGATAGACTTTCCAACAACTATTTTGATAAACTAAGTTTTTTTTCCTATACTTCCCTTTTATTTCCTAATTTAATTTTCAGAATAAGGAAGTGAGATAGGAAAATGGAAAACATATTAGAGACACTAGAAATACCACATTATTTTGCATTAAATCAGGCTGATAGCAAGTTTGAGAGTACAGAATTAAATAAAGAAAGCCAGATTGTTCAAATAGTTAACATACCATATAGCCTTCATGCTGTAAATTGAAATCTTATAAATGATACAAAGCATGTAAAGGGTTTAAATGATGAAGGATAGCTTTAATACTACACTAAAGCTTCTAGGAGGGTGTTTGACCCTGGCTCAGGCCCAAGCCCTTTCACAATCTTTAGAGAATTCTTAAAGCCTATAGAAGAAATGGCATATAGATGTATACAGTTCAGATGGACTTTGAAATGAGTGGATAATTTCATTATGATGAACATCCTTTTCAGGCTTTCAATAGATGAAAAATGAGGCTCTGTGCTCGAGTGAGAATGATGCCTCATTCAAACTTAGCAAATGACCACAAAATAGTTGGGTTTGGAAGGAACTTTGAAGATGATCGAGTTCCAGCCCCCCAGCCAAGAGCAGGGACATCTTCCACTAGACCAGGCTGTTCAGAGTCCCATCCAACGTGGCCTTTTCAGCACAGAGTGCAGGCGATGAGATTCTACAACCCAGTCATTTTGAGCTGACATGCTGGTTCTTACTTTACATTCAAAGAAAACACATATGACCATATCCACACAAATTATTATAAAAAGGGAATGCACTGATCAATACTAAGAATTTGCTAATGCTTATGAGGGTTTTTTTAAAGACTGAAGAATAAGTGGCACTGTCTAAAAGATGTAATTATACTAGCTATTTGTTGATAAAATATGGTTATTATTTGCTAGCATATTTCTGAGGTAATGAAAAGCTTTGTGTTATAAAGGCAGGATTATAGCTAGTTTATGCTACTGTGATACCAAATCCCATCAGTTCTTCCTATAAAATGAGATGAAGCATGGTAAATAGGGAAAGTAGAAGGCAAAGGGAATTCCTCAGTAGCTGAGCAACTGAAACAAGTACCAAGGGTGACAACCGACTAGTTCAATTACAATGCAGTTTTAGAGGATAATTGGCAACATTAAATAGTTTAACAACTCCATTCCCATCAGTACTCTAGCAAGTTTCTACTTGCCAGCTGCCATGTCTGAGTGTCACCCTGAAAACTTATTTAAACTAGCCACCCCCCCAATGCATAAAAAGTATACAGAAATATAATTAATGATTATGTAATAGTCATATGTGATAATCTAGGATGAGGCATGTTCTTTACTAACAAAAATGTAAGAGAAAAAAATCTTTTTATTTGAACAATTCAACTAGAAAACAAAGAAAATGTGAAACCATGCAAGAAAAATCTATCTACAGTTATTGGAAGTTTTTAATGTGGATTTTCAAATTAACAACTTGCAAGAATATTGTTACCTATTTTCATAAATAATCACCTCAAATGATGTAAGGAATGAAAATTGCAATGCTCAACACTTAACCCTTTTCAAATAACCACTTTAAAAACTCCCCTACTTATACAGTCCATGCTAACTCGTCAATATTATTTCAATTGTTTGAGTTGCTTCTACAATGATTTAAACACAAACTTAAATCCTGTAGCATCAGTTATACAGGTAAATTGAAATGCATCTTCCATGGGAAAATATTATTTCCTTATATTTCTTAATGAATTATGCTCAAACCCCCATTTTTTTCTGTGAATTTACTGAAAGAATCAAGGGCCCGCAACTAAATTTATACTATAGTTCCATAGGGCTGTTCAAAAGAGATTTACGTAAGTTTGTAAAAGCCATCAGCCATCATTTAATGCCTTAGAAGTCTTTAAATTTAAAGCCCTGCATTTGTACATATAGAATTAGCACAATATTATTGGTACTGAAAATAAAGCTTCCTTGTTTTGGTTCACATGTATTTGGTTCATATTTGAAGGATATACAGTAAATAATATTGGAATAATCCAATAAATATTCACTTAATTAACTATACTAACCTGTTGTCCTGGAAAGAAAAGGTAGTTTGGGAATGGAAGAGTTGAAAACTTTTTCCTCTTTCAGACTGAAACATCTAGATGGACTCTGACTTTCTTCCAAGCTCATAGAAGGAGACTGCTCCAAGAGTGTAGAACCAGCAGAGGTGGCATTAAGCTGGGAAAGAGCATCTTGTGCATTCTTTTTTTCTTTTTTTAGCATAGTTACCAGAATATCTGCAAGATATATTAAGGAAATAATTAAATTTTTTTAAACAACAATAATCATTATTTGTCCATAAGCCTTTTTTATTTAAAAGTGAAAAATTCCCATTATGGAAGTATATGCATGAAAATGAAATTCAAGTTGGATATATTTGCAATTATTTTCATCCACCTCAGTTTTTCCAAAAAGCAGATTAATTCTTACTAAAACAATAACAATGTCACACATTCACCACACTTGCTGATCTCATTGAATCAACTCCTGATAAAAGCATTTACAGATAAACAGGATCTTACTGCCATTCTGGTAGTCCCTCCTTATTTTTAAAATTTTGTAATAAAAACGACTTGGAAACAAAAGAAAAAAACCCTCTAAATTTACAGGTAGCCTTGCAAGTGTATCCCATCTGCAAATTTTTCAGAAAAGGTTTATTGAAATTCAGAAAAATTGTTTGGAAATTTCTTGCAATAACACTGTGAATTTATTGGAAGTATATTTGATATAAACACATTTTGCCTAACAGCTTATAGAGGATGTATAATGGAAATCCTGCATGCATTAAATTAGGAAGACTGAAGTCCCTGTGATGTGATTTTTATATGCTATTTTTAAAAATCCTAATTAATCTTCTTCATGAACAGCATAAAATCTAAGTAGTCTTTGGGCAATATTATTAACAGGACTAGGTAATACTAATAAAAAAACACTTTCCAATTCAGTTTTTATGATAGCTTCTAGCTACTTTAGGCAAGAAGGAATTCATAGTTTATTCAACAGCTTCCATACTTCCCACTACTTCATCACATTAGACATGTTATTAATGTTATAGTGATGATGTACTGTGACTTTGCCACTGCAGACTCCCTAAATCAGTCTTGTCTTCAAAGTCTCCCTATATTCTTTCTATTTAACTCTTAGATGGATTTACACAAGCTTCCTCCTTTTACTTCTGTGAGCAAAGCTGTATAAATCTGTTGAGCACATAGAGACCACCTTTTACTTTTTTTCTCATACTAATGAAATAATTTATTTCAGGAGGAAATGTTTCTGGGAATTCAGATATTATAATTTACATTTAAAAATCGAATAATTTTTTTAAAATGAGTGAGTCAGTGTTTTAGCTAAATTTATTTGAAACTGCACCTTGGAAAAAGAAAACCTTATCATCTGTGACAGAGCAGAAATAGGGAAGCTTTCCTGCAACCTCAGTTCAGACAGGTAACATGCCACACCCCAGTGAAAAATGCCATTCTCATCTGACATCTAAAATCGAGCTGCAGTTGTTGAGCATGAAGAATGAAACTGAGTTTGCTCTTTACTAATAACTGTGAAAAAATCCTGTTACCTTTTCATTCATCAACTCCATATTTTAATTTCTCTGCCGTATTAGAAACTTTCCCCACTGAGTAGCCACAAAGCTGGGGTCACAGTGGCTGCGGTTTGCCCACAGGTCAGTCAATCTGCTAAAAATATCTCCCACCCATTGCGCTGCAGTGCAGCTACTCATGTTTCCTGTGAAACAGACAAAGCATGTCTGAGCAGTTTAGCACTTTTATGTGAAAAAAAGCTTTAAATTTAAATGTAGAAAGTACAAGTTTTATATTTGTTCTAAGGGCAAATTGCCCAGTAGTCCCCAAAGCAACACTTCATTTGGCTAAAAATAACACATAAGGAAATTCTATTCTTTATAAATTAATAGATTGGTCTTTATATAGTATCACAGTTTCCCCCTCTAAAGGGTAGTTTAATTTGCTCGAGGAGAATGTTTTAAGTGTGGCCTGATCCACAATATTTGGTTACTGGCTGGACCATTCTAAAGGTAAATGGAGCTTGAATCCAGGATTCTGATTTTGGTAAAAATGGAAAGAGAAGCAGGTGCAAAGCAGAAGTCCTGTCACATAAAAACTGGGAATTGAGTATTTCCTTTAACACAATACAGCCTCTCTCACACAAAGAAAACTTATTGTAAGTCAGATCATCTCAAACCCAAATAATATTTTTTTTTCCCCACAAAGGATACTGATTTCATTGTCTCTTTGTTGAAGAAGTCCTTTCAGTTTTTCCAGTTCTTCATCACTGTTTTTTCCTTCAGAGATGTCTTGTGAGAGCAGTTTTTTACCTGAAGTCATTGGATGATTTATAATTTGCTATTAGGAGAAACAAAAAAAAAAAAAGCACACCCCTTTAACTTCCTCCAGCCCTGTATTCTGTTCTGAGAGAGTCTAGCTACAGTAAGAAAGGTAAAACATTTCTATACTCTAGACAGAAAAAAATCATGCCACAGTTGACTGTCAAATTATATCCATTGTATCAAGGATGAAACAAATTGTATTTTTAGATCTTCATTACCAAGGGTGCAGTTTATTTTGCTCTTTCTACGCATAAACACAACTTCTCTCTACCATCACATAGCTTTCAGTATTAAAATATAATTAAAACCTAATTATTTAAGGACAATAAATTAAGATCAGGAATGTATACATTATTATATTGGAAAAACTATATTCAAAAATATAGAAAAGTATTATCTTCTATAATTTCACAATTATCAAGTGTATCTTGTTTTCTCAATGATTCAAGAGGTCTTGCAACACCTTCAGAAGAATTAGTGTAACAGATAAAGGGATATAGTGGTTTTAATTTACATTTTTACCTCTTTCAACTACGTTTGTCCAAAATAAAGCCTGAAAATAAATAATGCTGGATATACAGATGGGAACATCTATCCATATAAAAACAACTTGTCTTGATTCCAGTAACTTCCAGTGCTCTCTTACAATTTATTGCATGCTGGGATCCTCGCTAATGTTTTCACAAAATGCTGCTGCATTTTCCCAGCTAAATTTAAATTTTCTATGAGTCCTCCACACACTTTAAAGTTCAACTGTTTTACCCTTTTTCAGTACCTATCAACTGCATTGCATTTAACACTTTTCAACCAAGAATATCTCCAAGTTATTTTCAGAGTGCCAGCTGCACTTTCATCTCTGTTTAAAAAAAATACCTTCATATGAGCGAAGCAATACTTGATCTTGCGCATGTCAGCATCAACATCCAGAGAGCTATCAGGATCATTATCGCTGAGAAATGTTTCAATTAACTCATCCAGCCTGGAAATAGCATTTTTAAGAGAAGAAATAATTTCACAAACAGATAACTCTGCAAAGTGGCATGTCAAATACAATACAAAATTTACCAAACTGTCTGATATTAATAGGTTATTTTTCTTCAAGGTCCATGCATTTGAAATGTACTTTTGTTCTGATTAATGAAACTTGGATTTGATACTGGATATTCTACAACTGCATATCCAAACATACTGGCACATGCTAAGGAATAGTTCTAGAACTAAAAGCATCTAAGAAGTAATATTTTCTATGTCTCATTTATCTTGTAACCTTTTGCTCTTCTGCTGTCTCATAATTGAAAAGACTTAAAACCTGCTCTCAGAAGACTAGACTTTAAGAGATTTTCGGAAACTGCAAGTGCAAATTCAAACTCCATCAACTGGATTCAGATCAACACCTTCCTGGTTCCTGACAAATGCTATTTCAATTATTTAATAGGCAAATGGTGGGCAATAATGACAGGCATATGCCCTGTAAGGCATAATTTTATTTTAAATGTTTATTCAGGTTATCATCCTCAGAAGATGAACTTCAGTTCTGAGCCTGAGCCAGGGAATCTAAGGTAGCTGCATCAAGTATCCAACTGCCCAAGAAGGGCAAGAGTTCATCCCTGTGTCTATGTTTCTTTTGGACTAGTTTTGTTCAGCTCCCCACTTAATATGCAAGCCGTCTGAATGTCACTTCAGAGTCATCTATGCTCTTCAGGAGGATAGTCGTACAGGACTGGGAATCTTGTTGCCATTTTATTATCAGAATGACTTTGTTGTAACCACATAGAAAAATTTTAGGCGTTATAATATTACAGCATCCAAAGCTGACCCTAGAGTAAGTTTTGTGGTATTTCCCTGCTTCTGAAGACTTATCTCACTGAAATCTTCCCATAACAGTAACAGGAAATCCCTGCTGGAGAGTGAAACAAGGAGATGCATGAAAATCAGAAAAAAACCCCAACATTATTTTCAGGACATAAAGATCTGAAAATAGTAGCTGCAAGACTGGAATAAAAATTGGAAAACATAACAAAGTTTCGGTATTTATCTCCTCTAGAGATAGCAAATTGGCAATACTCAAAACAGAAGAAAAAGGAAACAAGAGGGTTAGTTTCAGACAAACTGTGCTTTCCCATTTTAATAATTTCAGTTAAATAACAAGAATCTATTGGTGTCTATTCCACTCATCAAAAGTCCAAAATTCACAGTTTCTGAATTTGTAGGACACTTCCTGAAGTCAATGTGATCTATACATGTGGAGAGCTTGAAGGAGAGGATATTTAAAGAGAAATATTAACACAGAATTATTATTGGCCTTGACTTGCTTCTCAACTGAAGACACAACAAAATTTACTCAGTAAAAGAAACCAAAATTTTACTTATCTCTATGTGATGTTTTTACAGCATTAAGAGCACAACATAACAGAAGCCAATAGCACAAATTACTCATAGTCTCTGCAGACACACTAAGCATAAAGAGCAGGAGAATTAATCCTTCATCCATGGAGGCAGGCATTTGTGTAAGCACTGCGAAAAGAGGCATTTATACTATTAATGAGAATATGATTGTGATTACATAGACACAGGAAGTAAGTATTTGTCACTATCTTAAGCACATTATTGGTTTCAGTAAGTAAGAGGAAACAAATAAAAAATGTTTTTTGATAATTGGATTGTCTAAACTGACTATATGAAGTCATCTATAAAAACGGGCCTTTATCTTGAACTAGAAATTATGAAGGAGATGTTTTAA
>VXBU01004152.1:5666-20061 GCA_013400315.1 Bombycilla garrulus
ACCCCCAAAAAAAAAAAAAAGGAAATCTTGCTTTGGGAGCAGGCAGGGCTCAGAAATATTTTGGTTTGTAAGGCACTCTACCGACCAGACAGGTACATCTCCTTACTCCTGCGCTTTTTCTCCAGGCGCCGCAGCCGCTTCTCCTCGCGGCGCCGCGCCTCCTCCGCCTCCTGGTGCTGCCGGCACTTGTGGAAGTTCTCCACCACCACCCCCACGAACATGTTGAGCACGAAGAAGCTGACGATGAGCAGGAAGGAGATGAAGTAGAGCAGCATCCAAGGGTTGTGGTTCTGGATGGGCTGGGGGAAGGAAAAATATCAGGGAGAAGCAGCACAGACCATGTGGGTTAAGTCAGTTTTTTTTGTTTTTTTTTTTTTTTGAGCAATGAGTTGTGTGGGGAGGAGGACTGGGAGGAGGGTTTTTCCTGAAGTATTTTCCTCTCATTCAGCTGATCACTGACTAAAATTTTACTGCTTGGTGCAAAACCCACCCAAAACTGCCTTACAGGATTCAATTATTTTACTGTTTATTTCACACAGCTTTGGATAAATCTCAGAGGATGAGCATCATCCCACCAGCAAGATTCTTTCAAGCTAAAGATAGGCTCCAGATTTTTAATTTTTCAGATGTGGGCTCCTGCTTAATGTTTCTCAGTTGTTACCAGATCTTCAGAAGTGGGGGAAATGAAGTCCAAAGCGTTACTGTGGCTCTGGGTGGGTCCTACTCATGCGAGACTCGACTTCCCACGGAAAATGCCACGAAACTCACAAGCTGAATGCCTTTTCCTCAACATTCCTGGTGGTTTCCCATCCTCAAGTACCCTCATCCTAATTCATTCTACATCCTCTGATATAGGACACGTCACAGCTTGTCCTACGTGGGAAGCAGCCATGAAAAAGCAACTCCAAAAAATGGAAAAGCGGCAGCTCAGTGAGGAATCAGGACCTCATGGAAGCTCTACAGCTCTGCTGCTTCCTGGGATTTAAAAAATCTTGGAGTCCCCAGGCCTGAGGCTGGAGAGAGGAGCTCAGGTGAGCTCTGCAGGACAGGTACCTGTTGGTCGATGCCCACGGCATCCAGCCCGTCGTACATGATGTTCACCCAGCCGTCCTTGGAGGAGAGGACAAACAGGGACATCAGGGCCTGGAAAACACATAGGAGAGCTTGGTCCTGCCTTTCAGTCCCCAAAGAAGGGAATCCCAACTCCTCCTACGGCCTGGTTGCTTCTCAGCCGCTATAAAGCACCTTCTTTTCTTCATTTGCAAACAGAACAGTAAGAAATTAGGAGAGTAAAAATTGAGGGATTGCATCGCAAAGGGGTGGCTTTAGGACAGCACTCCTAAAAGCAAGGAATTGCACAACAGCAGCAAGAAATCAAAGGTTGATTTGATCCATTTTTACACATTTGGGGTAAAAGACAGAGATTTCCAGGTGAACTCATAGAAAAACCAAGGATGGAAAAGGCCTCAAAGATCAGCGAGTGCAAATATTAATATAAAACTGATAGATGATTGAAACTTCCTATGATGGAGGCTCCACGCCCTCCTGAAGCCACACATTTGTGGTGCTCATCCATGAAAAGCTGGCACAGGAAATCCCTGCAGGGAGGACTTTACCTGCCCCAAGTTGTCGAAGTTGTATTTCCTCCGGACCCATCTGTAGTGAGCGTTGGTGCAGTCAGACTTGGTGGTGATGTTTTTGACATCAGGGCCATCACAGTAGTAGAACTTGCCTTTAAAAAGCTGCAGTTGAGAACACAAATTTAAAAACAAAAACAAAAACCATCAAAAAAACCCAAGAAAAATCCCATAAAAAAAAACCCAAACAAACAAACAACCAAACCCCAAAAAACAAAGCAAAAAAACCAAAAAATAAAAAAATAAAAGCAGCTTTGAAAAGTCTGTTCTCAGATTTATCTTTCATTCCTTTAGTAGAGTACATCAGGGAGGTCTGTCTGTTCTCCTAAACCTGAGCTCCTTGTTGGGAGCAGCTGCCAACCCAAACTGAAATCTTCCTTTGGAGGCATTTCAGCTCATTATTTCCACCTCAAGCCCAGCAGGTGAGAAAAGCAGCTTCTCTTTTGCAGCAGTCACTTGCAGGGGAGGGAAATACTTTACCTGGACCCCTAAAATCCCAAAGATAATGAAGAAAGCACAGCAGATGAGAACAATATTCCCAATAGGCCTCAAGGAGGAGATCAAGGTTTCCACCACCAGCTTCAGACCTGGGGCTCTGCTGATGACTCTGGGAAAAAAAAGACAACAAAACTTTAAATTTTTATATTTTTATGCATCTCCTGTTATCACCCAGCTGCTTCTGCTCTGTGAGGCTGGCACAACCAGCAGGGATTTCTTCAGACAACCAGAACGTTCCCAATCACATCAGAGGGAATTCAAGCAGTGAGAGCTGGGCAGAGTGAGGAGGGGGGCAGGATATCACAGGGTTCCCAGCGTGGGTGTTGGAACCCAGGGGTTCCTGTGACACCTTTGTCCGACCCAAACCCTGCTCAGGAGGCTTTTCAGCCTTGCCAGAGGTGTCAGAGACCCTGGAATGATACTGAAAATACCCGTGGCTCTGATTCTAATCCATGGAACAGGTTGGCAACTTTGTATGAGGAATTTCAAGTCACAAAAACTTAGATAGTAAAATAGTATTAGTTATAAGTAAAAAGAAAAGAATTTGAGTGTGTGTCCAGGGGGTTTGAAGCCCTGTACAGGGGGGTTGGAGATCTGTACAGGGGGGTCTGAGGCACAAGATGGAGAATCTTTACACGTGCCATGTTATCTTTTGTTCTTCTTCATCACCTCCATCTTCTTGGTGCTGCTGGCACTTTGGGATTGGTTTGACACAGATCTGGACAGTGTGGTGTGAGGGGCACGGGTTGGTAATTAATGATAAACATTCAATAGGTAGTTATTAGTATCAAAGATCAGAGCTGACCCGGGGCGGGCACAGTGTGTCTCTGGACGCGTTCTGTGCCAACCCTGGCAGGGCAGAGAAATCTACTTTTGCTAAGGAACTGATAAACTGCCTTGAGAACACCAACAAACCACTGCAGACTCCTTCAGCAGCACGGGCTGCAAACCTGGACTGTTCTGTGCATTGTGGGGGCTCCTGGGGCTGAGGAGATCCCCACATGTGGGGTGTGATCCCAGCACAGGGACACAGGAGCCTCCTCCCTCTCAAACACAGCTTCCCAGCACTCTGGTGCTCCTCCTGCACCGGTGGCCATGACAACTTTCCAAACAGAGGAATTCCAATTTGTTTCCTGATTAGTTCCTGAACTGGCTCTTGGCTAACAGGAGACCACCAGCTCCCCAGCCCAAGGGTCATCCCTGGGGGTAAGCAGATCTGGGGTGCTCTGACAACAACCAAGGGTGTCAGGAACAGCAGGAGTGTTGCTTTCCTGGGAGAGAGCCTGGGGAATGCACTGCCCTCCCCTGGGGATGTGGGATTGGAACCAGCCCCAGCCAAGCTTTCCTGGGAAGGGCCACGAGGGAGTTTTGCCTGAAAAACATGAAAGTTGTTTTTTTAGGATGAGGGAGAGTCCTTGCAGGGAGCTGCAGCTCACACGGATAATGATGCCTGGAGCCTGACAAGCCCAGAGAAAGGAGTTTTGTGCTGCAGCATTTCCACAGGGTCTTGTGTGAGAGAAATCATGTGGAGGCTGAACTGCACCTCCAAATTGTTAGAAATGGTCCCTGGAGCCATCCTGTGCTCGGTGAGGCCGTGGTGAGAGGTGATGAATTCCTTTCTATTCACAGGATCTGCCCCAGTTATTCCCAAAGACCAATTCCCTCTTTCCCCCTCCCCTTTCCTCGTGAACTGCCCGTGCCCCGAGTTCTGTTCCCTCTCTGGGGGTCACACAGGGTGACGTGTCCGGGCTGTCCTGGGGAGCCAGCACTGCCAGGGGACCCTGGTGACAACAGCACAACAGCGAGGAGCCAGAAACACTGATTTCCTTGTCACTAAGGTGACACAGAGCACAGAGAGCTGCTGTTCTGGTGCTCCAAAAGATTCCCTCTTCCTGTCAGTCTCACAAACACGGCTTTGTCCCACAAAGTTTTTTGGAGGTGACTGTCTCATTCCCCTGAATTTCAGTAAAAAACCAGACTGCTGTTTCTTGCCAAGCAGGATGAAATCGGAACAGGAGCTGATCCAAACCCCCCCAACAACCAAACAGAAATGATCTTTACTCCTCAAACACTGGAAGCTCTGCCCTGCTGTGCCTCACTGAGGGAGGAGCTGCTTGGCAGGGTCAGGAGATCAGGGAAGGATGCTGGAGCTTATCAAAGCCTCCTCAGCACCTGTTCCACTGCAAACCCATCTTTTCTGGGCTTTGTGCAGCTGAAGAAGGAGCCAGAGCGTGTTGGAGTCCAGGGTGTTCCCCTGGCTTCCCGAGAAAGGATTATCAACATTGCAGGAAGAATTACAGGTCACAAAAGATAAGTAGAGTATAAATTAGACTGTTAAAAGGTAGAAATGTGAGTTTGTAACATTGTTATGATAAGAAGTTTAGAGTTAAGATGGAGGATTTTTACATGTGGTGTGTCATTTCTTCTTCTCCTTCTTGCCATCCATCTTTGAGCCAGGGTGGCATTTCTGGATTGGTTTGTCAGAAAACTGGACAGTGTAATGGAAGGGTCACAGATTGGAAATTAGCTGTAAACATTAAATGACTTAGTTTATACTATAAATTATAAGACCAGCCTTCTGGGCAGGCAGAGTGCCTCAGACCAGCTTGCTAGACAGACCTCTGTACCTCAGAGAGAAAATCCCTTAGTTAAGAAAGAACAAACAACCTTGAAAACCTCAGAGAACGGCTCCTGTGTCTGCTTTGGTGCTCGAGCTGGGAAAAAGAAAGAACACAAACTCGAACCAGCACCTGAATGTCCTGTCTGTGGGTGATCTCAGGCTAGGGGACCCCACAGACAGCGACAGAGTGGTTTGGGAAGGGCTGATAGGACTGCAGAGTGGGGGAGGCTCTGCCTGCGCTCACTCTCACAACAACACCTCTCACCCCAAGCTCCAGCCGTGCTCAGCCGAGCTGGAGATGATGAACTGGAACTCATTCCACTGCCTCCAAACAGTTTCTCACCGAGTTTAGAGATCCCCAAAGATGTTCCTACCCGCGCTGTATTTCAGTTTTTCGTGTTACTGAGCGAGGCCTGGTGCGTTTCCCACACTCCCCGATTTATCTCAGTACCGGAGGGGCCGCAGGGTCCGCAGAAGCCTCAGCACACGAAGCACTCCCAGGATTTTGGCTCCTCCTGCTGATGCCATGGACACAATGATGTCAATGATGGATACAAACACCAGCACTCCGTCCAGGACGTTCCAGCTGCTCTGCAGGTACGTGTTCTCCCCAGAGAAAAAGCCAAGAGCTACCACCTGCGGCCAGGAGAAGGCAGACAGTGAAATCTTCACCCAGTTTGTAACTCTGGCGTGGTCTGGGCTTGGCCAGAATTTATTCTGGGCCATGCCATGAAGCTCTAATTACCTTAACCATCATTTCAGCCACGAAGATGGCAGTGAAGATGTAATTAGAGACGCTGAGGAATATCCTTTCCTGGAAAACACAGAACAACAAAGAGAGACAGGTCAGAAACCCAACACTTATCTTGCAGGGTGTGCTCCTGAGGAGATGAAGATCTGGATGGGGGATGGAGGAAGGAAAAGCCTCTCACCGTGCTCTGGGGGTCGATGTCTGGTCTCTCCAGAGCTATGGTGATGCAGTTGAGGAAGATGAAGACCAGCACCACGTGGTCAAACATTTTGTGGGCAATGACCTTCTGGCACGTCGCTCGGAACCTGGGGCAAGGTGGGAAAAACAGATCCCTCAGAGGTTTGGGTCAGGAATAGGCCTCACCCTCCCCAAAACCCACCAGCACCAGCCCACGTGGTGAGGCAGCAACTCCACAGGCTCTGGCCATGATTATCATTAATTATTAATTATTACTAATGCTGGCTAAACCACTGGCAGCAGTGGGGTGAACCACGCGGTTCTGCCCACACTCAACTAAAAACTACTTCAAAATCAGAAACTGGATTCTTAAAACCCTGAAGGAATTTTCCTAAGGGGACACTCACTAGGAATGCAAACCTCAAACACTGCTGGGCTGGATGTTCACTGGAATTTCTTACCTGTTCTGTGGGGAAAACAAGTAGAGGGACCAGTCCTCGTGAGTCTTGCACCACTGGGGTCTGTAGGGCTCCAGGGCTTTGCGGATCCGGTAGCAATAACTCTGGATAAAAAAGAAGGAACACCTTTTCTTCCTCTTTTATTTTCCTGCCTCTTCAACTTTCACAGTGTTTTTGTGGAAGGAGGGGGCAGTAAATGGCTTTTTGTTGTATCTGTGGGCAGTCACAGCTTTTGGGACAGAGCTGTGGTGGCCGCTGGCACATTTGTCCAAGAAAATAAGGAGGGAAGGGGTGGAAAAAGGGAAGAGATGGACAGGGCGAAGCAAGACTTGTGGGAAGGTGTCATTTTGAGTTGTGGCAAACCCAAAAAGGCCTCAAGCAACCAAAAAGTTAAGTGGAAAACATTTCTTTTTAGGCTTTCAAGCTTTCATGACTCCTTTGAGTAAAGCCATTCACCTGCTGTGTCTGCAGCTCATTTTTGGAGGCATCCTGAGCCAGGGGGACAATCCCTATTGGGCCAAAAACGAGGCATTTTTGGAAAAAAAATAAAGTTTTACCTCACGGAACACCACAGCCCAAAAAACACCACTTGAAAAAAGAGATCTTCCAGGAAGCAAAGGCTCAGGATCGCCCTTCCCAACCCCACCACCGAGGCAACAACGATTTCCAACGCCGGATTCCCGTTTTCATTTCCAACCCACCCTTTTAGGCATGGAAAAAAAACCCAAAAAACCCACNAGATTTTCAGTTTCATTTCCAAAAAAATAAAAACCACGACCCCCCCAGCTGGTGTGCAGGACTCACATCCTCCACGTCATCCTCGTAGTCCAGGCCGTCCTCCTTGTGGCCGTCCACCCTGAGGAAGAACTCGGCGTGGCCCATCTTGCCGTTGCAGTCGTGGAAGTCGGCGGGCAGCAGGGCGGCGGGGCTGGGGCCGAGCTGGCGTGCCGAGGGCACGCGGAGCAGCTCGGGCAGCTCCAGGGAGCCGCGGTAATCCAGGGATTCCGCCCGCCGGGGAGGCGAGGGCCGGCTCAGAGTGCTGGATTTGGCATCGTCAGAGTCGTCGTCCGTGCTGCCCTTCCCTTCTCCCGACAGCAGCGACTCGCGTTCCCCGCACTGGTTCTTCCTCTTGAGGCTCGGGGCTCTGCCCAGGCTGTTCCAGCTCGAGCGGCGGCTGCCCCACGTGCTGCTGGTGGCGGTGCCCCAGTTGGCGCAGGGGGAGCTGCGGAGGCTGGACTGGGAGAGAAGGCAGGTGTGGGAGGAGGGAGGGAGATGAAGGATTTGGGGTGTTTCGCCCAGATTTGCCTCCCCTTCCCGCTTTTCGCGCCGCTCCGGTTTCAGCTTTGAGATGAGCACCCTCAGCCGAGGTGATCCCGGTCCTGGAGCACAGGAACCAAGCCTCTGTCCTGGTGCCTCCCCAGAAACACCAACTCCCCACAAAAATGAACCCAAAGACAGCAATAAGTGGCATTTTGAACTGGCTCACACTCTGTTCATGCTCTGGTAGTTTCAGCTCACACCTTCCCTGTCTCCAAAGGGAGCCTGAGCCACCCAAGTGCCTGGTGGGAATTGTGCCCCTGTTTCCACGACTTTCCTTCTGTTTGCTGCACGAGGAAGTGCAGTGAATGTTTCTCCCCCACCAATTTCAGTGCGTGTCAGCGCACTCGGGCAGGAACTGAGCGATTCCCAGGATGAGAGAGCTTAAGGTCAGCGCAGAAAAACCAGGAGGAAAATCCCTTTTCCCTCCATGGCTTCCTCCCAGCACAAACCAAGGCAAACTGCCTTCCTTCTCCTCCTCAGTGCTGGCCAGCTCTCCCCTGCCTGCTTCATCTGCCTCTGCCTGGTGGCTCTGCCCCGCTCCCCGAGAAGGATTGGAAGGATGAACATCCCTCTCCAGCAGCTCGCAATCCCGTGAAAGCCCGAGGCAAACAGCAGTCAGCTCTGTTTTCTTTTCACAGGCACGAGGTTGACTAAGCAGCTTAGTGAGGGGGATGGTGGCTGTGCCTGGCGTGAGGTGCCTTCACGCTCTGCTGCCTTGATTTGAACATGATCTCGCAGCTACGGAGCAGAGGAGAGGGACGGATAAACAGCAGCACAAATCCACTCTGCCTCTGCTCCCTGTGTGCTCAGAGCTGCCCTCCCTTCCCCTCTGCTGCTGCCAGAGCTGCAGCTCCAGCCAGATCCTGGCACTGGGGGAATGTCACAACCCCTTAAGGGGTGTTTGGGAACTCACTGCCTTCCAGAGGAATCATGGAATTAGAGAATGGCTTGGCTTGGGAGGGACCTTGAAGGTCACCTCATCCCATCTCCTCATTCCAAACCCCCTCAGAACGAGGGGACACAGCATTGAGCTGCACCAAGGGAAATTTAGGTTGGATATTGGGAAGAAGTTCTTCAGGAAAGGGTGATAAAGTTCTGGAATGGCTGCAGTCACCGTCCCTGGATGTGTTTAACAAATCCTGGATGTGGCACTGGGTGCCAGGTTTAGTTGAGGAGTTGGGCACGGCTTGGACTCGATGATCTTGGAGGTCTTTTCCAGGCTGGGGATTCTGGGATTGTGGGATTGATTCCCGCCGTTCCCAAACCCCTGCAGGGTGCAGGACTCCTCTCCTCTCCCCTGGACCTGCAGCTCTGTCCTGCAGGATGAGTTGGAGGTGTGCTCCCCTGGCCACCCTGAGCAGAATCCACATGGGAGTCACTGATTGGGAACAGCAAAATTCCAAACCCCCTCATCCCTTGTTCCCTCAATTTCCCCTCCGACAGAGCTGTGGAACTGTAAGCAGAGCTCAAGGGAAAATGCTTAACCCCCTCACAACATAAATTCAAGATACAACCCTGACACACAGGAGGGAAACAGTTTTCATCCTCACAGAACACCTGGCAGCTTCTCCGAGACACCCCAAAGGGCTGGTGTGGCTGGAGAGGATCCTGCTCCTCATTTCCCTGTCCCAAATGTCTCACACAACCCTAAGCTGAGCTCAGCTGGTGCTGATCACAGAATCCCCAGGGTGGAAGAGATCTCCAAGATCATCGAGTCCAAGCCGTGCCCAACTCCTCAGCTAAACCCTGGCACCCAGTGCCACATCCAGGATTTGTTAAACACATCAGGGATGGTGACTGCAGCACCTCCCCGGGCAGCCATTCCAGAACTTTATCACCCTTTCTGTGAAGAATTTCTTCCCAATATCCAACCTGGATTTCCCTTGAGGCTGTGTCCCCTGGTTCTGTCAGTTCCTGGACACAGAGCCCAAGCCCAGCTGAGCACAGCCACCCTGCAGGAGCTGTGGAGAGTGATGAGCTCATTTGGTTTACTCCTTTCTGCAGCTGAACACCCCCAGATAACACCAAACTTGTGGGATCAACCCCTGTAAGGGCCATTCCCTCAATCCTTGTGGATCCTCCCACGACCTGCAAACAACGACCCCGCGCTCCGCGTCACCTTGTGGCCACAAGAACCTACCAAGGACTTCTGGTCGTAGCCCGTGGGGTCCAGCGAGGCGTTGCTGCCCCTCCTCGAGTCCCCGAGGCCGTGCAGGGAGTCCAGGTGTGGGGAGCACTTTGGGGTGGGCATCGGGGTGGCCGCCGTGCGCATGATGATGGGCGGGGGCACGGCCCCCCTGCCCTCCAGGTGCCCGTTGGGGGTGACAGCCAGCGAGTACATCTTCATCTCTGCACAGAGGGGACACCTGGTGAGGGGGGGACGCTGCTCCTGGGCAGCTCCAGGAACTCTGCGAGGGGAGCTGCGGGCAGTGAGATCCCCCCGTGGCGTTGAAAGGGGTCAGGTGAATGCCGTGACCTCTTTGGGAACTCTGCGGCCTCCAAAGGGATCATGGAATTAGGGAATGGCTGGGTTTAGAGGGGGTCTTGAACATCATCTCATTCCATATCATCCAATCTCATTCCATCTCATCCCATCTCATTCCCATCTCATCCCCATCTCATTCCCATCTCATTCCCCATCCATTCCCATCTCATTCCCATCTATCTTCCAAATCCCCTTCCATTCTCATNCCATCTCATCCAATCTCATTCCATCTCATCCCATCTCATTCCATCTCTTCCCATCTCATTCCATCTCATCCAATCTCTTCCCATCTCACTCCCATCTCATCCCCATCTCATTCCCATCTCCCATCTCATTCCCATCTCATCCCATCTCACTCCCATCTCACTCCCATCTCATCACCATCTCTTCCCATCTCATTCTCTATTATCCAATCTCATCCCATCTCATCCCATCTCTTCCCATCTCTTCCCATCTCATCCCCATCTCATCCCATCTCTTCCCATCTCACTCCCACCTCATCCCCATCTCACTCCCATCTCATCCTGTCTCATCCCCATCTCATCCCCATTTCATTCTCATTCCCATCTCTATTCCAAATCCCCTTCCATGCCTCCCACTAGATCAGGTTCCTCCAAGCCCCTGCAGCCTTGAGCACTTCCAGGAAGTTTTGCTCTCTGTCCCTTGGGGATTTAGAGAGTGGAATTAAGAGTTTTGGGGCTGGCAGAGAATTTCCAGGCTGAATTCCACCTCGGGCTTTCACCTCCTGTCCCTGCAGAGCTGCAGGGGGATTTTTAGGGTTTTGTGATGTGCCTGAAGTTCACACATGGGGAGGAACTCAGCAAACACTGGGGACAGGAAATGGAAGCTGCTTCTACCCACCCATAACAGAAATCTGATGGCAATCCCAAAAATTATCTATTTTTATGGCAAGAACAGGCTGCAAACCCAATATTTACACTGAGCTACAGCAGACCTAACACCTCCAGCCCTGCACAGTCCCATGGTAGAACCAAAGGCTGGTTCAAAAAACCCCTGGCTGGTGTCAAACCCCAGACTGGAGCTGAACCAAATCCTGTTTTAGTGGGCTGAGTGGGCTTTGGTGTCATATCAGAAATCAACTGATATTTCAGAATCAACCTTGAGGAGGAGGAGGAAGGATCAGAAGGGAAGCAGTTCAGGTCTGCAGGGAGAAATCCAAGCGAGTGCCTTATCCCTGCTCTGTTCATTCCACTGGGGGCTCTTGCAATAAAATTTGCTTTAATTGGATCTGTTCAGCTGCTGATTTGTGCACAAATCCCTGATCTGCACCCCAGAAATCCATGGGGTTCTGGCATTCACCTTGAGGGTGGAAATTTCAGCTAAAATTTGCTGCTCTGCCATCACGTCCCTCCCGCCCCTGAGTGTGTTACACACCAAGAGCTCTGCACTAGAATTGTTGAATCCTTTTTGCTGTTGAATCACCAACTGGGCCCTGCACACAATCACTCCTGGACTTGGACTGACAGCCCTGACAATATTTATTTCCCCCAGAAATCTCTCCTCAGTTGAAGCTGGTGCAGATTTGGTCCTGTGGGCTCCTTCCCCGCCATTTGCAAGGGACATTTGCTCACTTGGTGTCAGGGATTTGCAGTTTCATCTCCAGCCTGGGCAGCTCCATCTCCATCACCTCCCTATGATCCAGCTCTGCCTCAGCTTCCCCAACAAATCATTCTGCCCTTTCCTCAGCTGAATTCCACCTGCTCCCCACAATCAGAATTTCCTTGGCTGAAACAAATCCTGGTTTAGAAGCATTTCTTGTTAGGAGGGATCCCAACAGAGGCCAGGCTGGGGATCAAAGGAAGCAGGAGCTAAAGTGGCTCCTGTTTACCATCACTCACTGTTAAAATGTGTGATCCTCCCTTGTCACCCCTCTGGCTGCAAAGTGAAGGCTGTCACCTCCAATTCCATGTTTTTGGTACAGCAGAGCAGTGTGGGCCTTCCCTCAAACCGACTGCCAGACCCTCCCGGAGCACAAATGAGCATCAACATTTTCCATCCATCAAACCTCGCCCAAATGCATTTTGTGTGGGAAACCAAAAGGAACAGATGAGAACATGATTGATTGGAAAAGCTGCCGAGAAGTGGGGTGAGAACATTGCTGTCAGCAAAGCACTCTGTGCTAATGGCGCAGGAGGAAGGAGGAGAAGCAGCTAAAAATTCTTGGGGACGTTTAAATTAGAAAAACATCTGTCTAAAGGAAATATCAGAGCTCATTTATTGTCCCCTGCACTTTGCAGAGCTGCCCTGGTGACTTTGCAATCGGATTAATTGCCAAATAAACTGGATTCTTCCACTGTGGGAGCAGAGCTGGAGCTCCCAGACTCCCAGGACAATGCAGACACAAAACCCCACCTGTTGCTCTGAGGTCTTTGAGCTTCTCAAACTCGTCCTCGAAGTTGGCAGATGTCTTGTCCTCGTCTGTGTCTGACCTGTTGGCATCTCCCTGCAGAGAGGAGGAGGGTAATTAACAGACCCAGTTCATTAGGATTCCTCAGCAGCTCGGAGCTACCTCTGCGTGGTTTTTGCCAAATTCCCTCTGAGACCACCCTGGGAATGATCCCAGGCAAGTCTCTCTGCCTTGTTTTCACTCATTTGCACCGAAGGGACGGCGCTGTGGTTGTCACTGTGCTTCCAACACTGCTGCAGGCTCCTGGAACAGCAAATCCCAGGGGAAAACATCCCAGAGCAGCTGGAATTGCAGGAATGACTGAAAAACTTGGCATGGTGGGGCTCCTTGTTTGCTCTCTGTGTGATCCCAGCTGAAAGCACTTAGGGCTTGATGTCAAAGGGTGTCAGAGGGTTTTAATTCTGTGTTTGACAGCACTGTGAAATTGACTTAGATCTGAAAACCCTGATTTGCTTTCTGTGTGCTGGCTGGGAACAGATTGTTTTGGGAAATCTCTTGGCAACCCGAGGCAGAGGGAATGAGGCCAGGTTTGCCTGGCAGCCCTGCAGCATCTCAGGACAGGGGACAGCCGCCCTCGCCCTGCCTTTCCCCCTGGAATTCCAGCTCCTTTTCCCTTTTGTGCAGATCTGCCACCACAAACAGCCAGGGACAGAGGAGCCGGGGCAGGGATTCCAGCAGGATGTCAGCAGGACCCTGGCTGGATTCCTCAGGGCTGCAGAAATCTGTGCAAATCGATAGCAAAGGGCGGGATTAAAGAGCTGATCCCAGAAAAAGGAGCACAGCTCCTCGCCTGGTGCCTGAGCAAATCCCCACAGTTTCCAGAGACACGGTGTTGAAGTGGCAATGAACTTCATTTTGCCTGTGATTTATTGCAAAGCGCTGCAGCCAGGATGACTGAAAGGCTGGAGCTCCCTGATTCATCTTTGTTTCGGAGCAGGAACACCAGCGCAGAGTGGATGAAAGATCTGCACAATTTTGGAAGGTTTGCCTGCTCTCCCAGAGCAGCTCTGGGGGAGATTTCAAAAATGACATGGGAACGGTGTAAACACAAATATGCAATTATGGCCCTGCTGGAAGTCTGGCTACTTGTACTCAGCACAAATGTACTAAAAATGGGTTTGTGGCCATTTAAGTCTGTTCTCTTCTAGGAAAACTCCTGGCAAACTTGTTCCAGAGGCAGATCAGTAGCTGATCAGGCTGAGAGTGTGCTGTGGTTCACAGGACAATTTTAATGTCCTTGCTGAAGCCCTGCTGATGGCTCTGAGTTGAGAGCAGCTCTCAGCTGCACAGCTCTCCCAGGAGTCCCTCTCCAGATAAATAAAAGAAACACCTGAGCAAATGGAGGAGAAATTCTCCTCAGAGACTCCTGGGACTGCTCAGAACACTCCCTGTCAGAGGGCAAAGAGGTCAGAACAAGAATTCTGCCCCACTCCCACCGCAGCAACAGAACCAGGGATGACAAAATCAAACCCAGCTCCACTGAGAATTTATCTTTTGGTTTGTAACCACAGCAACCTGGTTTGGTGGAAGTTTCCCTGCTCGTGGCAGGGGGTTGGAACCAGAATTTTAAAGTCCCTTCCAGCCCAAAGGATTCCAGGAGTCTGTGATTTCTCAGTGCAAGGCTTCCCTGGCAGCTGGGAAGGGTTTGTGTCACCTCTCCCTGACACAAGTGACAAACCCACAGGCCTGATGTCAGGATTGATAATAACGGGAGTGGAGTGTTGGGATCCAAGAAGCAGGGAAATCCCAGACCTGTAAACCAGAGCTTAGAATTAAACCCAGACCCTGGGAGAAGCTTCCAAGCTTAGCTCAAGAATGCTAGAATCAGCTTTTCCAGGGTAGAATCAAGAATACAGATTTGGAGTCAAAATAGAGACATGCTAAGCTAGATAAAAAAATATAAAATAATAAAATCAGAGTTTAGAATTTAAGATATAGAGAGCATAGAAGTAACTAGAAAGGTGACAAGAAGTCTGTAGAATGGGATTTTGTGGCAGAACAAGACTGGTTAGAAAAGGTCA
>VXBU01004154.1:28919-51674 GCA_013400315.1 Bombycilla garrulus
GAACATCCCGGGGCAGGATTTACCCCAGCATCCCGGGGCAGGATTTAGCCCTGAACATCCCGGGGCAGGATTTATCCCTCGAACATCCCGGGGCAGGATTTATCCCGAGCACCCCGAGGCAGGATTTAGCCCTGAACATCCCGGGGCAGGATTCAGCCCTGAACATCCCAGGGCAGGATTTATCCCTCGAACATCCCGGGGCAGGATTTAGCCCTGAACATCCCGGGGCAGGATTTAGCCCCGAACATCCCGGGGCAGGATTTATCCCAGGTGTTCCACGGACTCTGCCTTGGGGGCCTGGTTTGGGCTCTCCGGTGCACGGGATAAAGGAGGAAAATTAGGAATTCTGGCTCTGCAGAGGAGAGGGGGATGCTGGGGCATGTGCCAAGGGCCGAGATCCGAGATTTTGTGAAAGGTTTGGGAAGCCGAGAGCTGCGTGGAACAGGGGCTGATCCCGATGTGCTGTTGGGGAGCTTGGGACCTGCAGCAAGGGGCAGAATCCCGGGAATACCCGGGTTTGGAGCCTCCTGGAGCAGGGATGAGGGTGGGACAACCGTGGAGAGCGGCAAAAAAAAATAGCGGGGATGTCCAGATTTCAGGATCCGCCCCAAATCTGGCAGGAAAGGCGCCCTCAGCCCGTGCTGGCATTTTCCTGCCATCCCTGGAGGGTGTTGTGGGTGTCTCCCGGATTTTGGGGGGCTCTGAGCCTCAGAATGGACGGGGTCTGTTTCTCTCTGCTCCCTGAAAACGCTTTGGAGCCAAAATAATTTGCTCCACAACCATCTCCCCACTCCTCCCTCGCCTGGAGACTCATTTTGGGAGTTGTCCAGCTGTGACTGGGGGGAAATGGTTCATCCCGAGGGCCGGGAGGGATCAGCTCCATCCGAATCCACCTGAACGGCCCCCGCGGCTCTCCCTGTGCTTCCCTGGCTTCTCGTTAATCCCAGCCATGCTTCAGTGGGAGCTCCCAGCTTTTCCAGCTGCTGGGAAGGGCTGGAATGTCCCTTAAAATGGGGGGATTAGTGCGGCCAGCCCCGCCCCGGGCAGCGGAGCGAGACCCGCCCTCCTCTCCTGCTGCGCCTCGCGATTCCTCCTGATCCAGCTGGGATTCGTCCGGCCGAGATTCCCCGCAGTGAGGGAATCCTGCCTTCCTTTCCCAAAGCAGGGCTCTGCTGGGCCTCATCCCTATGGAAATTTGAAATTAGGCTGATGTTTTTCCTTGGTTTTTTGTTGCATTTTTTTGCCTTTTTTTAATCCCCTTTTTAAACTCGTCTGTCCTTGAGGAATTGGGAGCCCGGCACAGGGAATGGAGGAGAGAATTCCTGCTGCCCAAATGGGATGGGGAACTTAGGCTGGGAGGACCAGGGGGCATTTCCAGCACGTTTTTCCCCACTTTGGGTAAACTTTGGAGAGTAGGACGGAAATGTTTGCCTTGGACACTGCCAGGGATCCAGGGGCAGCCACCGCTGCTCTGCTGGGCCTGCCCACCCTCCCAGGGAACAATTCCTGACAAAATCCCACCCAAGGCCCCTCGCTTTGTGCTTCAAATAATTCTCCTTGTCCTGTGGCTATCTACGGAATCGTGGGGTGGCTTGGGTTGGGAAGGACCATGAAGAACAAATCATTGGAATGCTCGAGGGGGATGGATGGATGGATGGATGGATGGATGGATGGATGGATGGATGGATGGATGATGGATGGATGGATGATGGATGGATGGATGATGGATGGATGGATGGATGGATGGATGGATGGATGGATGGATGGATGGATGGATGGATGGATGGATGGATGGATGGATGGATGGATGGATGGATGGATGGATGGATGGATGGATGGATGGATGGATGGATGGATGGATGGATGGATGGATGGATGGATGGATGGATGGATGGATGGATGGATGGATGGATGGATGGATGGATGGATGGATGGATGGATGGATGGATGGATGGATGGATGGATGGATGGATGGATGGATGGATGGATGGATGGATGGATGGATGGATGGATGGATGGATGGATGGATGGATGGATGGATGGATGGATGGATGGATGGATGGATGGATGGATGGATGGATGGATGGATGGATGGATGGATGGATGGATGGATGGATGGATGGATGGATGGATGGATGGATGGATGGATGGATGGATGGATGGATGGATGGATGGATGGATGGATGGATGGATGGATGGATGGATGGATGGATGGATGGATGGATGGATGGATGGATGGATGGATGGATGGATGGATGGATGGATGGATGGATGGATGGATGGATGGATGGATGATGGATGGATGGATGGATGGATGGATGGATGGATGATGGATGGATGGATGGATGGATGGATGGATGGATGGATGGATGGATGATGGATGGATGATGGATGATGGATGATGGATGATGGATGGATGGATGATGGATGGATGGATGATGGATGGATGATGGATGATGGATGATGGATGGATGGATGATGGATGGATGGATGGATGATGGATGGATGGATGATGGATGGATGGATGATGGATGGATGGATGGATGATGGATGATGGATGGATGGATGTTCCTGTGGATGATTAGTGGATGACCCCTCATGTCTACAAGTCCTTTATGAGGTGCCTGTGACCACCCCCATCCTCCACCCCTGCCCCAAGGATGCTTTTTAACCCTTTTTTGCCCAAGTCGCAACTATCATGATTTGCTCCACATCCCTCAGGCACTGCTTGTCCCCAAACCAAGGGACAGGATCCCCTGTCCCTGTGAGTCCTCAGTGCCAGGGTGTTTTCCATGGGTGAGGATGCTCTTCTTCCTCTCCAGGCTTCTGTTCTTGTTTCCCTTCCTTCAGGACAGGAATCAGGGCCGTGGGGGGACAGGCAGCCAGCCCGCTCACCCTCTTGGATCCTGCTGTTTATTATCCTTTATTATTTTTTCTTCTCCTGAAGAAACAGAGAGAGGAAAAAAAAAAATCTCTCTCTGTCCAAAATCACTCATCCTTCCTAATAATGAGAGCTGTCAGCAGCCCTGCTTGGCAAGGAAATGATGCTCGCAGTAAATATTTGGTCTGGAACTGATTTATGGGTGGAAAAAAAACGAGATTAGTGCTTAATCACTGCCTTTCAGGAAGGGCTTTGGGCCGGGGTTGAGCTCAGGGGAGCTGGGGCCATGCCAGGGGAGCAGCACAGGGATTTTTGGGTGGATTGGGTTGGGTTTGAATAGCAGCAGTGGAGGGGATGGATGGGATCTGGGGCCACCAGGCAGCATTAGATGGGATATTGGGCAGGAATTGTTCCCTGGCAGGGTGGGCAGGCCCTGGCACAGGGTGCCCAGAGCAGCTGTGGCTGCCCCTGGATCCCTGGCAGTGCCCAAGGCCAGGCTGGACACTGGGGCTGGAGCAGCTGGGACAGTGGGAGGTGTCCCTGCCCGTGTCCTTAATGAGCTCCAAGGTCCCTTCCCACCCAACCCATTCCACGACCCCATGAGCACCAGCTGTGGGGCTGACCCCACGGGCTCCAGGCCGGGAGAGGGGTTCAGCTGGACCAGCCTGGAATCCTGCACCCCATCCTGAGCCCAGAGCACCCAAAGAGATCCTTGCAGCCACCCTAAACACAGCAGCAGCTTTCCCGTGTGAGGAAATAATTAACTTATTAGAGGATGGTTTAATTTTCTTCATTAAAGAGGCCATTTCCTATCGCCTGGCAGGGCCAGACACCCCCGGGCACTGCTGGGAGTGGTGGGAGCGCTCAGCTGCACAGCCTGCCCACCCTCGAGGGAACAATTCCTGCCCAATATCCCATCCAGCCCTGCCCTCTGGCACTGGAAGCCATTCCCTGTGTGCTGTCCCTCCATCCCTTGTCCCCAGTCCCTCTCCAGCTCTCCTGGAGCCCCTTCAGGCCCTGCAAGGGGCTCTGAGCTCTCCCTGGAGCTTCTGTTCTCCAGGTGAGCACCCCCAGCTCTGCCAGCCTGGCTCCAGAGCAGAGGGGCTCCAGCCCTGGCAGCATCTCTGTGCTCTCCTCTGGACTCTCTCCACAGCTCCAGGTCCCTCCTGTGCTGGGACCCCGAATCTGGATGCATTTTTCCAGCTGGGATGCACGGATTAGGGATGGAGCATTCCAGCAGCCCTTGATCACCATGAGCCGTTGCACTGCCCTGGTGTTCCCAAAGGATCTGTGTCCCAAAAGCTCCAGATCTCCACAGGGCTGCACTGCCTTTCCCAGGGCGGCCTCTCTCCTCTCACCCCGTGGCAGCCGGAGTGGGGGCAGCTCTGCAGTGCCAGGATCCTGCAGCCCGGCCCATCTGAGCTGCCAGTGTCACTCTGCATCCCAAATCCTCCCGGGCCAGCTGGTGCAGCTTTGGGATCATGCGAGCCAGCAGAACGATGGCCCGGTGTGGAAAATGGGCTGAGGAGGGAGAGGCGGGTGACTCCTCCCCCCTGCTCTGCGGAATTTCAGTTCTGAGGAACTTCTCCCAGTGTTTTGGGTCATCCTCACCACAGTTCTGTGCCTGACAAGCTGATTCCTGGGAATCCACACAATTCCTTGTGCTGGGGTCCCTCACCCTCTCCACTGCAGCCCACCCTTGCTTGGGCCCTCTATTTGGTGACATTAAACGTGGTCACTTAGGGGATTTGACAAGGTCAGCGAGGCTGGGGCTGATGAACTTTTGGTTAAAATGATTTTTTTTCACCCAGGTTCTCCAGAGGAAAAGTTCTGCAAATTGCCTTTGTTGGATGGCGGATTGGGAATTCTCATGGGGAAGCGAGATGAATTATCCCATGGGAGATGATCCCACGGGTGCCCATCCCCAACTCCTTTCCCTTCACTTTTCCCTCCTTCTTCCTCTTTTCCCTCCCAGGGTCAAGAAGAAGAACAAGCCCCTGAACCTCAAGATCCACAACAGTGTGGGGAGCTGCGAGAACATCCCGGCCCAGCGTTCCCCTCTCCTCTCCGAGCGCTCCCTGCGCTCCTTCTTCGTGGGGTACCCGCCCTTCCTGCCCTCCACCCCGCCCGTCCACACCGAAGCCACCTTCTCAGCAAGTAAGTCCCCGTCCCCGTGGCCCCTCGGATCCCTCGGATCCCTCCTGGAGCTGGTGCAGATGCCAAGCAGAGGATGGGACGGGGGAGTTTTGGAGTCAATGCTTTGGTTGAGCGTTGTGGAACGAGCCCAGCGCTTGTGGAGCTGCCTCATGTTGGTGTTTAGAGGTCTGTTCTCCCTTCTGGACAAAGATAACCCCAAACACTTGATGCTTCTGGGTTTTGGGAACGCCACGTGGTTTCTGTGCTGTCTGGGTTGGTGGCACTGCCTGGATGTCACCTGGAAGTGACTTTTCTGGGGGTTGCTTTGTATAAACCTGGCTGTGGTTTCAGCTCTGTGTTTAAACCTCTCCTGGTTACTGGATTTGGAGCTGATGTGGAGTTTTGGGAAGCCAGTCCTGGTGCAAACCCCATGGAGCTGATCCCACCTCCACTGACAGGGGTTTGTCCTCTCCCAGGAGATGCTGGTGGTGGCACTCACTGGGTGGGTTTGGCTCCAGGAGCTCACCCAGGTCTGAGAGGAACAGCTTGACCCTCATTTCCTGGTCCCAAACCAGTGCTGGCATTAATTCCACAGGGATTGGAGCTTTTCCAAGTCAGGCGTGGCTCTTGGCCCAAGAACTTCCGTGGAAACACGTTGCAGCTGCTGGGAGTGATTCCCAGCCACGCTGAGGTCCCCTTGCCTCTTGTTCCTCAGTAAAAACTTCCTCCAGCTCCACATCCCAGCTGGGTTTCTGTCACCCTCCCTTCCCTGGATTTTTGCCTGCTTTCCTTTCTGGAAATGTCTTCCTGGCTTGTTTTGGGGTCTTCCACTCATTCCTCCTGCTCAGCTCTTGGCTGAGGAAGGGTTTGCAGCCAACTCTTCACCTTCTCCTCCTCCTTCTCCTCTCCTCCTCCTTCTTCTCCTTTTCCTCTTCTGTTTCTCTTCCTTCTCTTTCTCCTGAACTTTCTCCTTCTCCTTCTCCTTCTCCTTCTCCTTCTCCTTCTCCTTCTCCTTCTCCTTCTCCTTCTCCTCCCCTCCCCTCCCCGGCAGTTTTGGATCCTGAGGACTCCCCCAGCCAGTCCTGCTGTCCTTTTCCTCCTCTCCCTTCGGCTTTGGGGCAGTGTTGCCTGGCAGGAGCTTGGCAGGCAGAGCCATTCCCAGAGACACCCAACACCAACTCCAGATCTGCCCGGGGCGAGGGGGATTTCTGCCTTGCTGCTTCCCGCACGGAATTGTCTGCGCTCAGCTCTCAGCCCGGAGCAGCAGAGCAGAAACCACACACCCAGCCCCGTTCCCGGCCACCCCCGTGCGCGTCTGCTCGCATTAGATTTCCTCACGCCTCGGTGCTGGGTTACAGCCGTGCTGTGACATCCTGATGGGACGTGGCACCGCCGGAGCGCGATGCCATGGCAGCCGATGGGCTGGCGAGTGACGAACGCTGCTGGAGAGGCGTCTCCTCTCATCTCCCTCTACTCCCCGTCCTGCTGGGAATGTTTTCCGGCCTGGATGGGAGCTGGGTTTCCCGGGCTGGTTGATCCCTGCCGGGAGGTTTCGGCAGCGGCAGAGCTGTTTGGTCCTCGCAGGATCAACATCGTGTGGGAGTTACGCCGAGCAGGGCAGGCTTTTGTTCACAGGGAGCAGAACCATGGGATGATCTGGGCTGGAAGGGAGCTTGAAGCTGATCCACTTCCATTTCCTGTCAGAGTCACCAACACGGGGTCCCTGACTTGGAGATCACCTGGGAAGGCATCGGGGTGTTGTGCTGTGCTTATGAAATGAGGCAGATGGGACTTGCTGGTGTTTTCCTCTTCAGGATAGCACATTAATTTATCAGGTCAGACCTCTGGATGACAATGGTTTCTCAGCATCTCGAGGCCGTGTGGCAGCAAGACCCCAAATGCCCACTTCAAGGCCTTGTGTACAAGATCCACTGTCCAATTAACTACAGCAACGTACCTAACACGTACTTTATCATTCTTTTTCCCTCTATTCCTAACTCTCTATCTATTCATGTAGTATGTGCATTGTGGACACTTCTGTCCAATGTAATTGTGCTCCCCACACTGCAGAAAATGGAGCAGGTAAACAAGGAGGCTCAGACAACAGCCAAAATCCCCCATCTTGGTCTCGCACCTCCATCCATGCTAGATCGAACCCAAAATCTAAATTTTTCACCCAGTGACAAACTCCAACTACATCACTGCCTATTTCCCACGCTTGTTGATTCATCTCATCCCAAAGCTGTGGAAGCTTTCTCCATGGCCAGAGGTTAAAATCAGTGTTTTCCTGGGGATCAGGACCCCTCGGGACAGGCAGAGAAACATTCCCTGTGTCCAGGATTCCCACAACCTCCCACTGGAGCAGGTTGCTCCAAGCTCTCCCTGCATCCCAAGGATTTCCTGTCCCCATGCTTGTGGTGGTTCAGCAGCCGAGCTCTCCACAATATCCCCTCCTTGGCTTTGAAGGGAGATTATAAAAATTAGGGAGAGTGACTTTTTATACTGGTGGGTAGAGGCAGGACACAGGGAATGGCTCCCAGTGCCAGAGGGCAGGGCTGGATGGGATATTGGGCAGGAATTGTTCCCTGGCAGGGTGGGCAGGCCCTGGCACAGGGTGCCCAGAGCAGCTGTGGCTGCCCCTGGATCCCTGGCAGTGCCCAAGGCCAGGCTGGACACTGGGGCTGGGAGCAGCTGGGACAGTGGGAGGTGTCCCTGCTCATGGGAATGAGATTATTTTAATGTCCTTTCCATCCTGTGAATTTTCTAAAAATCCCCTTCCCTTTTCCTCCTGTGGGAGCAGCACAGCAGCACCCAGATGTTCTGCATTGCTGTGGAATTACTTCCCAAGCACAGAAACACAAAAATTGTTTTTGTTGTCAGCTGGAGCTGGGTGAGGGGAGCCCAGCGAGGCCCTGTCCCTCCCTGGCTGTCTCTCCATGATTTCTTTTCCACAACCTCACTGCTCCTGGCAGGAGCACGTTCCCATCTGAGTCATCCCTGCCCTGGGTCAGCAGCGGGTTCGGCTGCTTCCCTCTGATTTTTAATGTCCCTTTGTCCTGATGGGAATGGATTTTCACAGAGGGCTGGAAGGAGCTGCAGGAGGAGCCTCTTCCTCCAGCAGCACAAATCTGGCTGGGAAAACCACAGGATCACAGAATATCCCGAGCTGATCCACAGAGATCATTGATCCAGCTCCTGTCCCTGCCCAGACCCCCCAACAACCTCACCCTGGGCATCCCTGCAGTGCTGTCCTGGAGCTCTGGCAGCCTCGGGGCCGTGCCCATTCCCTGGCGAGCCTGGGCAGTGCCAGCAGCCTCTGGGGGAAGAACCTTTCACTGCTCTCCCCCTAAACCTCCAGCACAGCTCCAGCCCTTCCCTTTCACTGTCCCGGGAGCACAGACCCGAGCTGCCCCTCAGGAGGAGGTTGCAGAACTGGTTTCATGTGATCTCCAGGGCTGTCCCCTCCCTGCCCAGTGCTGGGTGACAACTCCACCACATCCACTGCTCTGGCCGTGCCCCTGGGGGATTCTCCTGAATCCCAGTCCTGACTCCTCCTCTGGGCTTTGTGAGTGAGGAATTTGCAGTTTAGGGTGTTGAGCATGAGCGGGATCCCAACCAGCGCTGGCCAAGTGACGAGTGCTGAGAGCTCCTTGAGCCCCCCCAGCTCCTGAACCATTGTGAAAGAGCCCCTGCAGGGCTGGCCTCAGGTGGGTTTGGGGACAGGGGTCCAGGATGATGTCCAGTGCCCTAAATCCAGCTTTTCTGCTGGAAAGCACCAAGCTGGACCCAAGGACATGACAGTGACATGGAGGTGACATGGGGAAGTAGCCAGTGCCATCCAGACCAAGGCCCCTCTCCGTGGTCACCCCACTGCCAGTGCTGGGCTGGCTTTGTTTTTGGGGACACTCCTCCCTGGCTGTGCCATCCCCAGACACCTCCAGCAGGGACTTCCCAAAGGAATCTCCTCTCCTGGGCACCAGCAGCGGTTCTCTCCTCCCTGAACCTGCCCTGCACGAGCCAGGGCAGCTCGTGTTGGTTACAGCGAGGCTCCGGAGGGTTTCCCACCCTGGCAGCGGAGTTGGAGGGCACAGCTTTGTCTGGAAAAGCCCAATTGAGCCTGCAGGGCTGGGAATTCGGGGGGAAAATCCCAATGTGAGACTTTAAGCCAGCTGAATTGTGACATTTGAGCTGGATAAATGGGATTGTCACGCTGGAAAGGGGAACTGCCCGGAAAGGAAACTGCTGGAAAGGGACTCCTTCCTTACTGGAGACATTCTCTGGGAGCAGCTCCTGCTCTGGATGATCCCCTCTGCTCTGACCCAGGTTTGCTGTCACCCTGCTGGACCTGGCTGTGGCCCACAGGGTTGGAAGGGACCTTAAAAAAACATCCCGTTCCTTAAAAAACAACCCCCTGCTTGGACAGGGACATTTCTCACTGGATGAAACTCCACATGGAATATTTGGAATATTCGCCATGTGCACTAGTGGAAGGAGCAGGTGACTGCCTTTGTAGCTTGAATGGATTTATATCCTGGGGAGGGGAAGCTGCTGGAGCAGCCACTCTGGGGTCCCTCCCATCCTATTTTGGCCCTAAAAGCAGCACGAGCAAGGCCTGGGATGGCTCATGAGGGGACTTTTCTGCAGAGAATCTCCCCGGGGTGCTTGGCTCCCAGCTGGGAGCACACGGGAAGGAAACTCAGGATGGTGGGGAGATGCTGGGACAGGGTCCCAGGAAGTGCCACAGACATTGGAGCTCTGTCACTGGAGCTGGCTGTGGCTCCAGAGCAGCTGTGGCTGCCCCTGGATCCCTGGCAGTGCCCAAGGCCAGGCTGGACACTGGGGCTGGGAGCACCTGGGACAGCGGGAGGTGTCCCATGGCAGGGGTGGAACAAGGCCACCTTTCAGACTCCTTCCCACCCAAACCATTCCATGGATATTATAATTTGTCTCTGGACTGGGATTTTTGCCTGGTGGTGGACAAATTCCTGATCCTGGATATCTTTTTGCTGTTGAACTCTTTTGGGAAGAGGCTCCACCCCGGTGTCTCCCCTTCCCCTCTCCATGGGGCTCTCCCACCTTGGGAGCATTTTGGTGACAGCCTGGGGTGTCAGGGATAAGTGCAAAATCTCCTGGCCATTTCTTGGCTTTGCAGTGACTCATCCCAGCATTCTTACCAAGACTTCCATGGATTTTACCCATCCCGTTCCTGCGGTAGGAGGAGGGTTTATCAAATAACAAACAATGGATAACGCGCTCCCACCAGCGCTCCACGGGGGGCAGGAGAGGAGGGAGGGGCAGCTGTGACAAAACACGGTCCCCATCCGTGTGCTTTGGCACCGCTGCCACTCCTGGGACACGCCCCAGGTATCCTTGGTGAGGGTTTGGGGCTCTCCGGGGGCATCACCGCCCACCCCAAGGAGGGTGAACCCCAAAAAAATGAAACGGGGAAGCTCCAGGTGCTTTTCTCCATGCAGGACACGCCCAGCTGGGAAACAGCCGGAATTCAGGGGATGGCAGCGGGGGCAGCGAGGGCGTCACGGCCACCGCCGTCCCCGTCACCTCCGAGGCGCGCGGGTGCCACTCAGGAGCGGCGCTGGCTGTCACAGCTGCCTGTCACCGCCGGCGAGCGGGGTGGCAGCGCTCTTGTGCCGTGTCGCCTGTCAGGGACGCGCCGGAGGTGGCTGTCACCTTTCGCCCGCCTGGTTTCCCCCTTCCCCGCTCTCCTCCTGGCACAGCTGATCCCATCAAGCGCGGCTGTTGATTTTGGGATGAGCTGGAGCCCTGACCTTTGCCGGAGCGGCGAAGGAAAACACGGAGGCGTCGGAAGGAGGGTGGCATTCCCCGGCACGGCGGCTGGGCTGTCACCGGGCAGTGCCACCACATCGGGGAGCGGGGTTTGGCTTTTGGGAACCCCAGCAGCGGGGTGGGTGAGCGGGGGAAGCCTCCGTGGGGCCGCTCGGTGGGCGCCACCCGGCGAAATTCCACTTGTGCCCAGTTAAACGGGAGGGGGGAATTGTGCCAGGGGAATTAGGACCCGGAGAGTTTGGGTTTTCCTGGCAGGCAGGAGATAAAGGCTGGTGATAAAGGTTTAAATAATGACCGGCACGGGGGAGCGGAGATCGGGAGACATCCCTGAGCTGGGGCAGCTCCGGGAGCTGGAGAGGGAGAGAGGGAGAGAGGGAACAGGGAGGAAGGGAGCGATGGAAGAAGGGAGAGAGGGAGAGGGAAGGAGGGAGAGAGGGAACAGGGAGAGAGGGAAGGAGAGAGGCAGCCGCTGTCACGCTTCAAATCTTGCGAGGATCAACCGACCCGCGGCCACTTCTCCATCACGGGGCCCCCGACAAAGCCTGACCCTCCCACCCTGGAACAAGACGTGCTCGTGGGGGTTTTCTTCGCCTTGTAATTAAGGCTAATTGTGGCGATCTGGGGGGTTTCAGTGAGAATATTCCTCCCGTGCTGGGGGGAGGCTGCTGCATCTCCCCTTGCCCCTGGGCGTCCCCCCGAGCTAATATTGCGAGCAGCAGCTTTTCCTCCGGGTGGGAACGCGGGTGAAGGAGAGAATCCCCAATTAACTCCAGAGCCCCCCAAGCCCTCGGGGCCGATTCCCGGTGCCTTTCCCTGCCCTCCTGCTCCGCTCCGCCGCTTTCCCCTCCTGCCAACAGCGGCTCTATTGTTGAACGCCGCGATCCTACGTGGCTCGCTGCCGCTAATGAAGGTAATTAGCTGTGAGTCACGTCGGGCTCATTTATGTTACGAGGTCAAAATCCCCGCTACACTTCAATACATTTTTGCAGCGAGCACATTTAGAAAGTAATTAAAAGGCTCAGCAGCCGCCGTTCCTCCATCCCCTCACCCCCTCGCCGGGCTGGCAGGATTTAATTGAGGCCAGCCGAAAGTTAGTGGGAATAAATTGTGGCTGATAACGCGGAGGTTGTAATTTAATTCCGGGAGAGGAGCTGTTCTGGCCGGGTGTTTGGTTCTTCGGGGGAGGGGGTGATGACGACTCAGCTCTGTAACGCGATTTAGCGAGGGGGCAGTGACGCTCGGGGAGGTGCGAGGCTGCGCTTGGAGGGGTCGCTCGTTCGAGCCTCACCTCTGGGACTTCTGGACCAAATTCCCACCTCTGGGGGATTGTGGATGGGGAGGTAGTGGAGGGATGCTGGTCCAGCTGCCCAGGGTGAGTTGTCTCAAAGACTGGTGAGAAAATATCAAAAATATTGGCAGTGTGCTGCTGGGGGGGTGAATTCCCCTCCTTGGCTTTGAAGGGAGCTTAGGAAAATTAGGGAGAGTGACTTTTTATATGAGTGGATAAAGGCAGGACACAGGGAATGGCTCCCAGTGCCAGAGGGCAGGGCTGGATGGGATATTGGGCAGGAATTGTTCCCTGGCAGGGTGGGCAGGCCCTGGCACAGGGTGCCCAGAGCAGCTGTGGCTGCCCCTGGATCCCTGGCAGTGCCCAAGGCCAGGCTGGACACTGGGGCTGGGAGCAGCTGGGACAGTGGGAGGTGTCCCTGCCATGGGAATGGATTATTTTAATGTCCCTTCCGTCCCAAACCACGCCATGATTCCGTGATTGTGACATCTCAATTGCTGCCTCTGCCTGTGGAGTGACCAGAAGAAGAGAAGGATCCAGAGCTGCTGCTGGCCGGGGCTGCTGGAGCGGGATCAGCCCGGGACGCTCCCCGGATTTCTAACCTGGGAGCGGGATGTAAATGTAACCTTCAGCCGGCGAGTGCAATTAGAGCCCTATATTAAAATGGGATATTAAAGCAAACAGCGGCTCTCCCCGCTCCCAGGGATAATATCCAGCGCCTGTTTAGCCAGGGATTTTCCAGCACTCTGAGCAAACAGCCGGGAGCCGCCCCTGGTGCCCGGGAAACCTCTCAAATCCCTGAGTGGAAATCCAGCTTTGGATCCCGGCACGGGTCTGCTGCCGGGGCTGCGCATCCTGCGGGGCAGAACCTTTCCCGGGGCCAGGAGGGGCAGGAAGAGGAGCAGGAGCAGGAGGAGGAGGAGGAGCGGCTTTTTCAGCCTTGCTGAGGCTGAAGGAGGCTGTGGAATCCGAGCATGGCCATGCTCCTGATCACCTTCCTGCTCCAGCGGTGCCAGGGAACTTCCCTCTTCTCACTTGTCCCTCTTTTTCCCCCCTCCGTGTCCCTCTTTTCCCCCCCCTTATCCCTCTTTTCCCCTCCATCCCTCTCTTTTCCCCCTGTCCCTCTTTTCCCCCCATCCCTCTTTCTCCTTATCCCTCTCCCCGCTTTTCCCTCGGAAGGAGAGCCCCGGGGCCGGTTTTAACTCCGTTCTTCCCTTGGAATACGAATGGAATCAACTTTGGAGTGGCTGGCCCTCAGCTTCCCCTCAGCTTCCCCCCAGCCTTGCCGCAGCTGCCGCCTCAAGCCGTGGTGTCTCATTAAAAACCGACAATGATGTTCCAGCTTTGTTTTGCCGTTTTTTGATAAAGTTTTGCAATCCTGCCCTGCCTGCACGTGGATGAACCCTGTCCAAACGGGGTGATGGGGTGTGGGACAGGTGACCCCGATTCCCACAGACCCACAAAGCCCACACAGAGTTCAGTGAGGCGTTCAGGGGGAAACGGCAGGAAAATCCCATTTTGTGTGCACACCCTTCGCTCCCCTTCCCAAAAACCTCGCCTCCCAGCTCTCGATGTTGTTACCAGCCCTGATTTTCCCCTCTCTCCCTGCAGATACGCTGTCAGTGCCTCGCTGGTCCCCGCAGATCCCTCGCCGGGATTTAGGAAACTCCATAAAACACAGGTACACATCCCCCGCTGCCGGGCCGGGCTGGGGACGAGGGACGGGCCTGTCCCATCCCATCCCTGCTCCAGGACACCGAGGCTGGGGACGTTCCCTCTCTTCCCGTGCTGCGCTGTGCTGTCCTCAAGCCCATTTCAATTCCATTTCAGTTCAGATCTGGTTCAGATAAGGCTCGAGTCGCTATCAATAAGAGCTGTGCGTTATCCGTGACCTTGCCAGCCTTCAGCACATTCCCCATCTCTGTATTTCCCCATTCCCCATTTCCGTATCTCCCCGAGGAGGGAAAAGCTCTTCTTTTGGGAAGAGTGCAGCTGTTTGATGGGAAGCTGCTTCCCAAGGGGCTGGAAATGGTCCCCAGGGCAGGGAGGGGGTTTGGGGGTGGGCAAAGCTGGGGAATCACAGGGAACTGGGATTGGATTCCCTTTAGAACAAGCTTCCAGAACCAAAGGAAAGCTCGGGGTTGTGTTTTGGCATCCCTAGAAAAATTCCTCAACATCTGCAGCAGAGTTTGAGGGCAGCAGGGAGAGGTTAAAGCAGGGCTCTGGAGACAAGTGAGGCTCCAGCTCTCCCTGGCCACTCTCTCCGTGTTTCTCTCCACAGGTTTTCCACCAAGTACTGGATGTCTCAGACCTGCACCGTCTGCGGGAAGGGAATGTTGTTCGGCTTAAAATGCAAAAACTGCAAGTATGGCACCGTGCCAGAGCTGTTTGTGTCACTCCTTAGAATTATGAGGGGACAATCGGGGTTTTGCTGCGGCAGCCGAGCAGGAATTTGGCCACGGAGAGCCCGACCAGGCTCCCGCCAGCTCATCCTCACAGGAAGCTTTAACGAGATGTGCAACTGGGCGAACAACGCCCCAGAGCGGGGCTGGGGCTGTGTCTGGGATGGGATCAGGCTCCTCGGGGAGGATGTGCCCGCCAGACCCCGGCTCTGCTCGCTGCAGAGCTCTGAGTCAGATCCTGACAGCCCCCCTGCCCTAAGCCTGGCTTTAGATGCCCACGTTACGGAGATTCCCGGCGGGATTGTCTGCAGGGCACGGGGATGGATGTGCTGGGCCAGGCCGGGATGGCTCTGGGCATCGGGCGGGTTTTGCCCACACTTTTGGGCTGTAATCTCTATTTCTGCCACGTTTTGGGCACCTCTGCGTCCTGAGGAGCCAACCCACCCCGAACCAGTCAATCCACGGTGCAGAGGAGAGGGGGTGAAACGGGACAGGAGCGGGAAAACCGCGGGGCAGAGGCCGGGGCTGCCTCAGCTGCCCTCGATCCGGCCCGGGACGGAGCCCTCAGCACTCGGGGAAGCTCTGCTGGAGCCGGGATTGCCTTTCCCAGGGCCGGGAGATGGGAATGTGTGATTGTCTGCGGCTAACGGAGCGGTAACGATCGCTGCTGCCGCTGATTAAGCGCTGATGAGTTGGTAAATTGGGATTTAAACCTGCCGAGAAGCGCTCGGTTACTCCACAGCTGGTGGGGCTTTTCTGGAAGGGATGTTATCAAATACAGGGATTTTAAAGGGGTGATTCCCGTTCTATCCGTGCTCCAGGAGCTGGAGGCTTTTCCTGCGAGCTCTCCGTGCTGGAGGAGGGGTGTTGTGCACGCTCCCTGACCAGGATCAGGGATGCTGTGCAAATCCTGGCTCTGGCTGTGCAAATCCCGCTCCCTCTGTAATCCTACAGAAAATAATAAATCCATTTCCTGGCAGTCAAAAGTTGGGAGTGAACACAAGGCATTTAGGTTTTTTCCAGCCTTGCCCCGGTGCTGCTTTCCCCAGAAAGCAGAGGGGAACCAACAGGTAAAACAAACAACCGGACCCCAAACCCCCCAAGCCTCAAATACCGAATTAATTCCTGCCTTTCCCTCAAGGAACAGCTTTGTAATAAAAGCTAACACGGGCAGCTCCTGAATTTTCATTACCCAGCTCATTGACTTGAAGCTGCCACTGTTTTTTTTTTTTTTTTTCTTTTCCCATCATTTCCCCTTGTTTTGATAAATCCTTTGCTCCTTTTTCCCTTTTCCCCCATGGTTTTCTGCCGGCCTGGCAGAGCGTGAGCTGGGGATGCGTTTCCATCCTTAATTAAGGAGGAATGGGAAGCGTTTGGGACTCTTCCTATGCCTATATGCATGACCCGGGGGCGAAGCCCTCCAGACTCCTGCCCTGCCTCCACAAACCGGGAAAAGCTCTGCAGAATATCCAGAGGCTGCAAATCCTCCCTTTATTTTGGCTAAATGTCCTTAATGAAGCCGGGAGAGGAGGGCACAAGGACAAGGACACATCCGAGACCAGGGCTGTCACTTCTTCCTCCTGAATTTAATGAAGCATCCAGCAGCAGGATGGTGGGAACGGGGATTTCATGGAATTGTGGAATGGTTTGGGCTGGAAGGGACCTTAAAGCTCATCCTGTCCCACCTTGCAGCAAACCCTTCCCCTCAGCACAGGGCTCTGCATCTTTTATTGTGGCCAGCTCTGGCAGAAGTGACAATCTGGGGCATCCTCAAGCCTGGTTGGTCCCCCCCAGCTGGCAGGGAAAGGGGTGGCTGGGCAGAGCCCCCAGGTTTAGGAATTTCTGCGCTGCTCCATTGGGGTTGGATGCGTTTTCCAGGGCTGTGCACCCCTCCTGATTTTGCAGGATGTGCATCCCATGCTGTTCCACATCCCCGAACCTGCTGCTGGGAATTGTGGGGAGCAGGGAGCCAGGAGGGTTCACTCAGACAGAGTGAGGAACCAAAGCCTTGCATCCAGGGGAAAAAGGAGGAAAAAGATCTGAGTGCCATCATAGAATCCTGGAATGATTTGGATGGGGAGGGACCTTAAATCCCATCCCGTTATCCCACCCCTGCCATGGCAAGGACACCTCCCACTGTCCCAGCTGCTCCCAGCCCCAGTGTCCAGCCTGGCCTTGGGCACTGCCAGGGATCCAGGGGCAGCCACAGCTGCTCTGGACACCCTGTGCCAGGGCCTGCCCACCCTGCCAGGGAACAATTCCTGCCCAATATCCCATCCAGCCCTGCCCTCTGGCAGTGAGAAGTTCCCCCTTATCCTGCCGCTCTGTAAATCCATCCCCCAATGTCCCTTCTCACTCCTTTCTCCGTGTCCCCTGCCAGGCTCAAGTGCCACAACAAATGCACCAAAGAGGCCCCTCCGTGTCACCTGCTGATCATCCACCGCGGAGGTAAGGCCCTCTCTCCTCCCCGCTCCGTGCCTCCGGGGATGTTGCCAGCGGGTAAAACTTTCAAAAGCCCCCCGGGCGATTCGGGAGCCGAACCCAGGCGGGGTCCCCGGCGGGACGGAGGCTCCCGAACCGCTTGGGCGCCGCGGGGAAATGTTACCCACCGTTTTTTCCGCTTGTAGGGAGACGAGCCGGTCGGGGCGAGGCAGATTTGCATTGCAAACCACTTCCACCCACCCTCCCCCTGCCTCCTTTTCTTTTCAGATTCCCCTCCGCACGGGGTAAGTCCAACCAGGTTTTAGCCTTTTGCTTCTGTCGAGAGCCCAGGGCGGATGTGGGACCCCGAACCTCCCGGTGCATGCGGGGTCCCCGCGCCGGGGACGCGGCCGTGGCCCTGCGGATGCTCGTGGTGCTTTTGGAGCTGCCTTATCCCGCTCTCCCGCGGGAGAGCCCGGCCTGAAATCCACAGAGAGACAGGCAGAACCCCGCAGCAGGACGGCCGGGCGGCGCTTCCTACCTCTTTTCTTCCAGATTTTGGTTCCCTTGCTGGCCAGAGGACCGCGACTGCCTGAGGGAGACGCTCCCAATCGCTCTTGCCTTGAATTTTGAGCTCTTAAAGCCGTTCCTTTGTGTTAATTGTCCCCCCAAACCCGCGCCTTGCTTTAACCCCGGGGTTTGGAGGATTGCGCTGGTGGCGCCTCAGAGGGGGCAGTTTTACAGCCTCCGCCCCCCGCCCGCGCTCGCAGCAGATTTGGGTGGAAGCGGTTGAAGATCCCCCCGTCAGGCTCGGAGCTGCGCAAACCCTGCCCGGGAGGCCGGGAAGGCAGTCCTGGGGCAGTCGGGCTCCTGGGATGGGCAGGAATTGGGATTTAGGGCTGTGACGTTGCCAGAGCTGCCCACCGTGTGTTTTAGGAGCAGCATGGCTTTGGGGTGGCGTCAGCACCGCTGAAATACCTCCCCACTCCCCAAAAAACGCCAAACCCAGCTCTTAAATCCCTTATCTTGGAGCCAAACCGTTCCTGAGCGCCCACAACCTTCAGGCTGGCTTTTTCCCCAAAAAAACTCCCTGCTGAGAGTGTTGTGAGCCGGCTCCTTCCCTTCACCCCAAGAGGCTCTGGGAAGGAGCAGGACTGTGCTGGCTGAGCCCCGGCTCATGGAGGGGCCGTGGCGGCTGCTGGACCCCCCAAATCGCCTCCCCACAGCCTGAGGGGGTTTGGCTGTGGCCAGGGTGCAGGAGGAGCCCGAAGCTCAGCTGCCACCCCAGGCTGGAAGCGCCGCGGGGATCGCTTTGGAGAGCGGTTTGCGAGCGCGGGGTGACCCCGAGAGCTCCTGCTGAGCTTTGATGTCCTCCCTTCTCTCTTCCCCTCCTCTCCATCCCCTTCTCCCTCTCTCCCTTCCTGATCCAGCACGGTTAGTCCGCACAGAGTCGGTGCCCTGCGACATCAACAACCCCCTGANCAGCTTTGCAGGGGATCGTGGAATTCCTCAGCCTGGAAGAGATCTTTTAGGAAAACTGAGTTTGATTGTTCCCCCAGCGCTGCCAAGGCCACCACTGCCCTGTGTCCCCATGTGCCACATCCACATCACTGCTAAATGACACCAGCACTGCCCTGGGCAGCTGTGCCAGTGCCTGACCACCCTTTCCATGAGGAAATTCTCCCAAAATCCACCCTGAGCCTCTCCTGGCCCAGCCTGAGGCCGTTCCCTCTCCTCCTGTCCCTGTTCCCTGGAGCACAGCCCGACCCCCCCGGCTGTCCCCTCCTGGCAGGGAGTTGTGCAGAGCCACAAGGTCCCCCCTGAGCCTCCTTTTCTCCAGGCTGAGCCCCTTCCCAGCTCCCTCAGCCTCTCCTGGGGCTCCAGCCCCTGCCCAGCTCCGTTCCCTGCCCTGCACACGTATCCAATGAAGTTATTTATTTTAAAAACAAAATGGGATCAGCACTTCCAGGGCAGCCTGGATCCTGCTCTCCCAGTCCTGCTCCATTTTGGCCTCTCAGTCTCCAGGTCCAAGCTGAATCTGGGGTGGTTTGAGGTCTCTGCTACCGGTGGAGACTTCAATAAATAACAAATTTATTGTTGCAAATAAAACAAGCCTGGAATTTGATTGTCCCTGGCGAAGCTGCTCAAGCCAGACCTGAGAGAGCACCTGGCTCACTCCTGCTCTGTGTTGATACAATAAACCCATCACAAGTTTTTTTCGATGGAATTGAAAGCCTGCTGGCCTGCAGTGGAAAATTCCTTGGAGGAAGGGCAGGGTGAGGGGCTGGCAGGCTGGAAGTGCTCAAAAAGAGGGATAGCACTGATGTGACAGGGGATGGATCCACAAAACCCTGAATTCCCAAAGCCTGGCTGAGCTCCTCCAGCCCCCAGCGTCTTCTGCCTCTGGGAAAAGTCTGGGTACCAAGATGCTCCTGGAGATGCTGATTTTAAGCCTGAACCTTTTTAGGAATTTCTAAATTTTTTTTTTTTTTTTTTTTTTTTTTTTGCGGTGGTGCTTTTGGCCTGAGCGCTCCCATCCAGGTTGAAATTTCCCCTATAAATATTCTTATTTCAGCAGGACCCCCTTCTTACTTTGGTATTTCTGAAAGCATTTCATTAAAGGTACCCTGAATAAAATCATGGAATGGCCTGGATTGGGAGAGACTTAAATTACTCTAATTCCAACCCCCCATGAAATCTCATTGTTGTGACTTTCACCGGCTGCTTAAAATAGAATTTACCTGACCAAGATTATTGAGCATGGAATGATGACCAATACGGGTTTCCTGGAAAGCCCAGCTCATTTAAGAATTAATTAATTAGGACAAAATTACCTGCTGGGGAAGGCTCGTGCAGATTTCTTAACCTTGGAGGGAAATTCCCTGGGGATGGGAATGCTCAGCACTGCTCAGACTTTGTTCAGTGGCTCCAAGTTGAGCAGCAAGAGGGGAAATTCTCGCCTCGATTTTCCTTTCTGGATCCAAAATATCCAAGCAGCTTTTCCTGCTCTGGGTGTTCCCTCCCCACGCTCCCAGTGTGCACCCAGAATTTCTGGGAGGAGTCAGGGAATGGTGAGGAATGTCTTGGGATGCTCCTTCCCAATCCCTTTGCCCCTGGGGTTTGGCTCAAGGAGCTCAGCAGGAGCTTCCAGGACCTTGTTGTCCCCAAGGACCAAGCCCCAGGGTGGTGGCCCCGATTCTGGCCTTGGTGGCCCCGGCTGTGAGGAGCCGGGTTTGTGGAACCTCCAGCCAGGCGTGAGGGTGGGAATGGAGCCGATTTATAGTGGGAAATGGTCTTAGGGAATACAAACAGCTTTGGAAACAGCTCTGGAGCTCTGGGTGTTTTCCAGCGCTCCTGAAGTCACAGGTGGCGTGACCCACGTGGCTGTCACTTGTCACCTGGGGTCCTCCACACCTCGGGGTGGCACCAAGCGGCGCCGCCCTCACCTCCTCTCTTTTCCCCGCTCCCCTGCGTCCCTCAGGACCACATCCCGGTGCCCTACCAGCCGGATTCCAGCAGCAACCCCTCGTCCACCACGTCGTCCACGCCCTCGTCGCCGGCCCCGCCGCTGCCGCCCAGCGCCACCCCGCCGTCCCCGCTGCACCCGTCCCCGCAGTGCCCGCGCCAGCAGAAGCAGTTCAACCTGCCAGGTACTGCCAGCTCCCGGCTCCCCACCTGCCCCGGAGAGGGAATTGTGTCCCAGGGGCCTCGGGACGTGGATCAGATCCCCCTGGTCCCTGGATTTACACTGGGATGGGGAGGGGGTGGAAGCAGAAGTCAGGAGAAAAAATGAGTTTGGGGGAATTCAGGTTTGGGGACTCAGGACAAAGCTGCTTGGAGAAGGGTCAGAGGTTAAGGCTTGATCTCATCTTGGAATCCTCCGAGGTCGGAGCCAGCACAACTTCTGCTGCTCTTGAGGCTGCAAAACCTTTCCAGCATGGATTTCCGTGGAATTTCACCTCAGGTGCAAACAGAAACCGGGGCTGACCCCTTTGTGAGGGAAAACTGGGGCGACCCTGACGTGGTTTTGGGGTGATGGGTCTCCAGCAGGTTTGCTGGCAGCACATGTGGGGTGACAGATGATTCTGGAAATGTCTGGCATGGTTTGTCCCGTGGAATCTGGACACCAGACCCAGCTGCTCTGGGAGCTCTGTCCCTTCAGGGGTGGGGGAGAGGCAGGGAGGTCCTGGTGGAACACGGCCCAAAAGGCTCCTCCTGGGCTGAGGGTGTCCCAAAGCCTGTCCCAGCGTGTCTGCCCTCCTGCGGGATGTCCTGCTGCTCCAGGAGGGAATGTCCAGGAGGGAATGTGACCTTTCCAGTGTCACTCCTGGAAATGTGTCCCAAAATGGAGCTGGTGAGGGGAGAGGAGATCTCTGGGGTGCTGAAGCGCTCCTGGCTGTCCTGGCGCTCCATCCATGACCTCTGTGCTGGAGCAGCCGGGAGGTCCTGCCCCCAAAATCCCAGGATAATGGAGCGGTGTGGTCGGAAGGAGGGTCAGGATGGCTTTTGGAGGAACCAGGCAGAGCCTTCACACTCCATGGTGGTGCTTCCATCCTGACCAGACTTCAGCCAAAGAGGAGGAGGAGGAGAGAGATGGGGAGGAGGTTGCCTGGCAGAATCCATCCCCACAACAACAAACACTTCCAAAATTTGGGAAACCTCCCCAGCAATACCCACCCTGTGTGCCCAGAGAGGCGGCAGTCCTGGGATTCCAGCAGGATCCTGGAATGGCGTGAGGAAGACAGCGGAGGAGGTCGAGGAAGCCTCGAGCACTCCCAGGAGAGGTGTGGCCCATCCAGAGGGTCAGGATTTCAGCAGGCACAGCCCTGGAGCCTCCGGGGTGTTGAGGACACGGCGTGAGCTCTGTGCTGCTGTGACCCAGCGCAAGGAGTTCTTCCAGAGCCGAAGCATCCCTGCATCCCAATCCAGCTGCCGGGCCAGCCCTGGGCCCTGCCTGCCTCTGGGGCTTTTTGGGACATTATTCCATGTGGTTTGAAGCAGAAACTGTGGATTTCACCCCCCTTTGGGGCAGCTGGAACACATTCCCAGCCAGCGGAGATAGAGCAGGGTCAGAGCCTGGCATCTCTGGGGTGTTTGCTCCCTGTTTTATTCCTGTGAGGAGCAGAACGGGATCCAGAGCAGGACTTTTCCCTGCTTTCATCTTCCCAGCTGGGAAGTTTTCTGCCCAGAAGCCCCAGAGAATCCCAGGTGAGACTGGGAGGCACCACAGTGCTCCAGCTCCAAGCAGGGCCATCCTGGAGCGCATTGCTGGGACATCCCAGATCAAAGGTTTATCCCACCAAGATGATCATCTCAGGGATTAGGATTTGAGCTTGGAAATTGTGACACGAGGACCTTTTCCTGCCGGAATGACCTTCCAGGCTGCTTTGATGTTGGCTCAGGTCCTGCTGCGGGGCTGAGGTCGGACTTCGGGGTCTCGGAGATAAGAAGGTGATTTCTGGTGACCTCAGCAGCTCCGAGTTCTTGTCACCCATGACGCCCCTGCCCGTGGGATCGGCTCAGTCCTGCGGCTGGAGATGGGAGCCGCTGGATGTTCCCAACACCCGGAGCCTCCCCGAGCTCTGGCTTTGGACAGCGGCTCCCGGGACTCCTTCCAGCAAGGACAGGGCTCCAAAGCAAGGGAAAAAAGGGTGGAATGTGGCCCAAGCGGTTCCAAACCCATCACTCTGCGTCTCCATGATGCCACAAAGTTCCCAAAATCCCCCTGAGAGCCGGCACTGGAGCCCTGCCGGCAAACTGGCGTCCAAACCCCGCCAGTGACATCGTGGATGACATCAACGCTCTCCAAACGTGCACAAGAG
>VXBU01004154.1:51710-64862 GCA_013400315.1 Bombycilla garrulus
TGGGATGGGATGGGATGGGATGGGATGGGATGGGATGGGATGGGATGGGATGGGATGGGATGGGATGGGATGGGATGGGATGGGATGGGATGGGATGGGTGCACGGCCGGGAGTCCAAACCCCTGGATTTTCAGGGAGGTCGTGCTGGGGTGGGATTTCTCCTCACAGCCTATTGCTGCTGCAGGGCTGGGTGGCCCTAAGTGACACCCAGCCCCACTCAGGGTGTCACCAAGTTGGAGCCAGGGCTGGAGGGTGGCGTTTGACTCCCTCGGGTGCCCCCAGGGGTCTCTGACTGCTCTCTCTCGTTCCCAGATGTGGTGCCTGAGACGCCGACCCGAGCCCCGCAGGTCGTCCTGCACCCCGTCACCTCCAACACCATGTGAGTGACTCCCCGTTCCTATCCCCTTCCCCCGCACCCCAAATCCTCCCGGCTCCCATGGGTGCTCCCCTGGGGTTGGGGGGTTCTGGTGAGACCCTGGAGCTCTGGAAGTGGAGAAGGAGGGCAGGNACACGAGGACCTTCCAGGCTGCTTTGATGTTGGCTCAGGTCCTGCTGCGGGGCTGAGGTCGGACTTCGGGGTCTCGGAGATAAGAAGGTGATTTCTGGTGGCCTCAGCAGCTCCGAGTTCTTCTCACCCGTGACGCCCCTGCCCGTGGGATCGGCTCAGTCCTGCGGCTGGAGATGGGAGCCGCTGGATGTTCCCAACACCCGGAGCCTCCCCGAGCTCTGGCTTTGGACAGCGGCTCCCGGGACTCCTTCCAGCAAGGACAGGGCTCCAAAGCAAGGGAAAAAAGGGTGGAATGTGGCCCAAGCGGTTCCAAACCCATCACTCTGCGTCTCCATGATGCCACAAAGTTCCCAAAATCCCCCTGAGAGCCGGCACTGGAGCCCTGCCGGCAAACTGGCGTCCAAACCCCGCCAGTGACATCGTGGATGACATCAACGCTCTCCAAACGTGCACAAGAGTAGACTGGGGGGAAATATCAAGTTATAATCCAGCAAAGATCTTAATTCTTTTGGCCTGAGCATCCTATGTGCCATTTTGGAATATTATGGAATATTCCACGTGGGGATATGGAAGCGGGAGAGGTTGGATCACACCGCAGGGGTTCACACAACTGGGGTTGAGGTTTCCTGGTGAAGAACTGGGCACAGGTTGGAGCTTTTCCAGCTCCACAGGGCAGCGTCAAACCCTTCTTCCTCTTTTCCAGCCTCCCATTACTACAAGTACAAGCAGCAGTTCATTTTCCCAGGTGAGGTTCTCTGGGACCCAGTTTTTCCTGATGGGATGGGATGGGGATGGGATGGNTCTCTGACTGCTCTCTCTCGTTCCCAGATGTGGTGCCTGAGACGCCGACCCGAGCCCCGCAGGTCGTCCTGCACCCCGTCACCTCCAACACCATGTGAGTGACTCCCCGTTCCTATCCCCTTCCCCCGCACCCCAAATCCTCCCGGCTCCCATGGGTGCTCCCCTGGGGTTGGGGGGTCCTGGTGAGACCCTGGAGCTCTGGAAGTGGAGAAGGAGGGCAGGAGGCTCATTTATAACCCACAGCTCTTCACTGCTAGAAAAAAATAAAATGGATTTCTGTCCAAAAAGCCTGAGGAATTGATTAAATGATAATTAAGTGAAAAGCAGATAACCAGGATACCTTTACAACTTCCAGTATTTTCAAGAACAATAAACTTTGAGCTGAAAGTTGGGAAAAGCAGCATCTGATCAGTATTAGAACCTTCCCTCCCCAGCGGGTCGAGCCTGAATCCTTCATCCCTTGGTGTCCTGTGCCTGTGCTGCTCCAGCAGTGACATTCCCTGCTGTGTCCTTCCTGGTCCTTGCTCTAAAGACCATTTCTGGAGGATTTCACTGACCAGGGCTTTAAGGGATCAGGTCTGGCCCCAGTTTATGGCTGGCTCATCCACACTCTCCAAATTCCACTGGAGATCCGGTGGAGCAAAGGATGGAACCATTGTTCCTTGGGAATAATGGAAAAATGGTGAAGTCAAAGCCTTTTTTTTTGCCCTTAAAGGAAGGTGTCAAGACATGGGATTTGTGGGGGAACAGCTTTCAATATCCAAACTCTGTGATTCCCTCTGGGAATCACTGAAAAACATCCCATGAGAGCCATCCCGGGCCTGGCTGGGTTAAACATCCCTGGATCCTCAGGAGACAGGAATTGAGGAGCCGGCTGCTCCTGCAAACCACCCGTCCATGGAGATGTTTTACAGCCACCTGCGCTTCCCAAGCTGCTCAAAATACCAGGATTGGCTCCTTTTGTGTGGGATCCTGGGATTTATGGCCTTTAGTGGCCGTGGAATGGGACAGGACTCGCAGGATCGCAATGTCCGAGTGGCCTGGGGAGCAGAATTCCCTCAAGAAGGGATTTTGTTATTTATGTGATTAATAATAATAATAATTTATGATATATTTATATGATGTTTGAAACCACCTGAGCTGTTCCTCATTCAGAATTTCCAATTTCTCTGGTTCCCTGTTAATCATCAGGAGCAGCCAGACACTGGTCATGGACCGGAGGTGGGAGGTGCTGAGTGAACAGGGAAGGAAAAGAACTGGAAAATCGGTCTGGTTTTGGGGCTTTGCTGCAGGGAGAGGATCTTTGAACCCTCCACTTCTCCAAAATGATCCAAAAACTCCTCCTCTTTCCTCCTGCACTTCTGCTTTGGCCGGCGTTGGTTGCCAAGGAATCTTAGAAATCCCTGAAAATGCCTTGAGCGTGGTTGGAGTGTGTGGGGGATCAATTGTCCCTGTCCCCGGGTTAGTGACACCTTCTCCTCTCTGATCCCTGGGGCAGGAACAGGGACTGCTCCCCAGATCCCGCTGCTTTTCCGTGGTGTTAATTCCGTAATTCTTTTAACAGCCTGGAAGGAAACCCATTGCTTCAAATTGAAGTGGAGCCCACCTCGGAGGTGAGACGGCTCCTGTGCTTAATGGGCCTTGGGTTTAAGGATATCTTGGGGCACATTTCCTGGGAAATGGAGACGTTTCCCATCTGTGCAGCGGAATTGCTGATAATTGAATTAAAGTCCAGGCATCCGTGTCCCCACCCCGTGGAGAGGGACCCTCCCGGGCTTCAAGTTTGGAATTCAAAGAGGTTTTTTAGGATGCATTAAAAACGCAGTGGAAGGGAAGGAGGGGAGAGGAAAATGCGAATGGAGGTTTTAAAGGGTGTCGTAAATCCTGTAGGAAGTCTAAATGGACCATCAAGGGATCTGGGAATAATGGGAATTAACAGAGCACAGCTCAGCCAGGGGAGGATGGAACTGTTTTAAGACAAATTAATTAAATTTCTGATGGGTCACAATCTTAAATTTAACCGCAGGGGAAATAAATGGCTCCATGGGGAAGTGCTGAGTCCCCAGCTCTGGAGGGATTTAAAGCCCTATGGACATGGCACTTGGGGACATGGCTTTGTGGTGGCCTTGGCCGTGCGGGGGAAGGGTTGAAGTCAATCTCAGAGGGCTTTTCCAACCTAAAGGATTCCGTGATTCTCTGAAAATCTGGGATTCTGCCAACTTTGTGCAGAGCGGGGCCGCTCCATCGGCGTTGGGAGGCGCCTGCCTGGTTCCTCTGGGTCTGAGAGAGCAGGAGTTGGATCAGTGAGGTTTCCCCCCCAGTTTTCTCCCTGTTTTACTCTTCCCGACGCCTTTTGCCCACCACAGAACGAGGAAGGCGCCGAGGAGGTGCAGGAGTCCGAGGACGACTTCGAGGAGATGAACCTCTCGCTGCTCTCGGCGCGCAACTTCCCGCGCAAGGCCAGCCAGACCAGCATCTTCCTGCAGGAGTGGGACATCCCCTTCGAGCAGCTGGAGATCGGGGAGCTCATCGGGAAGGGCCGCTTCGGGCAGGTGTTCCACGGGCGCTGGCACGGCGAGGTGGCCATCCGCCTCATCGACATCGAGCGCGACAACGAGGACCAGCTCAAGGCCTTCAAGAGGGAGGTCATGGCCTACAGGCAGACCCGGCACGAGAACGTGGTGCTCTTCATGGGGGCCTGCATGAGCCCTCCCCACCTCGCCATCATCACCAGGTTGGAATTGTTTTTTCCTGTCTGAAAATTTGTTTTTGCTGTCCGAAAATTTGGTTTTTTCCTCCGGTGCAATGGCGCCATTGGGTTGAGTTTCCTGCCCTGAGGAAGGGATGCTCTCCGCGTGCTGTGTCCGTGTTCTCCACGTGCTGTGGTTTGTGGTGTGGAGGACACAGCACATCCAGAAGTTTGTCCTGGCAGGTCATTCTTCTGTAGGAGGGGAGCTCCAGACAGGGATGGTTTGTTTTATCCAGGGCAGGAAGTGTCGTGGAATCATGGAATGGTTTGGTTGTGGGTTGGGAAGGTCCTTAAAGCCCATCCAGACACCTTCAACTATCCCAGGTTATTCCAGCCTGGCCTGGGACACTGCCAGGGATCCAGGGGCAGCCACAGCTGCTCTGGGCACCCTGTGCCAGGGCCTGCCCACCCTGCCAGGGCACAATTCCTGCCCAATATCCCATCCAGCCCTGCCCTCTGGCACTGGAAGCCATTCCCTGTGTGCTGTCCCTCCATCCCTTGTCCCCAGTCCCTCTCCAGCTCTCCCAGAGCCTGTTTTGGAGCTGGAAGGCTGGGAGGCTCCTTGCAGCTTTCAAGGGAGCAAGCTGGGATTTGGGAGCTCCCAGACCATCCGACTCCTCCGCAGCTTTCTTGGTCTCAAGGCATTACAAAGACCTGCCCTCGCCCTCATTCCCGATGAGAATGCAGCTCTGAGTCTCCAGGTGTAACCCACGCTTGGTTGGGCAAAAAAATTCCACCTGGCCTGGAGGCAAAGAGGCTGCAACTGCTCCCGAGCAGCTGTTGTCGTGGGAAATACATTTATCCGTGATTTCCTTCACCTCCGGACCATGCTTTCAGCCATGGGACTGGACACGATCCTGCTGTTCATCCCACTCCTGGCTGTTTTCCCCTGGAGTAGTTTCCCCAAGGTGAGGTTGGATTTTCCTCCTGGCAGCATTTCAAAAAGCGATGGAATGGCGCCGCTTCCAACAGGCACCGGTGATGAAATATTGCATCATCTTTTCCTAATGTCCCTAATTTTCCCTTGAACGTGCACCTCCCAGTCCCTGATCCCAGATGGGGTGGCTCTGCAGGTGCCCTGCTCCCTCTTTGTCCGAAACAAAAGGATTTCACCCCAAATTCCTGTGGGTTCATGGTTTGCATTTGCCTTGGGAGTTTCATCCTCTGGGGTCAGGGTGACTCCAAAGCGGGGCTGGCTCTCCCCAGCTGGCGACTGGAAAAACGATGCCTTTTATTCAGGACCAAAAATGAGCCATCTGGGGAAAATTCCGCAGCGTTTCCATCTATTGGGTAGCTCCAGGCCAAAAGCTTTTGGAAAAGTGTGCAAACACATGTATTGATGGATGAGTCAGAGCCCCCATCCATGTGTCACACCGCGTTCCCAAAGGAAAAGGCGGCGTCTCCATCCCGCTCCACCGTCCCTTTGCAGCCCCCATTTGCTTTTCAGTGCTATTCAATAGCAAAACCTGGGAAATGTATTCCTTGGTTTTTTTATTTTTGTTTTTTTGGGGGTTTTTTTGAGCCGTGGAATGTTTTCCATTTTCTGTTCTAATGGGTCTTTCTGTAAAAAAGGAAAGGTGCCATTTTTGACAGTTGGACAAAGATCAGTCTGCGTGCTGCTGCATCCTGGTGAATTAATGTGAGGAACGTGGAGCTCTGCTCGTCCTGTTCCTCTTCCAGCTGCGCTTGGTCCTTGGTTTTATAAGGTCAAAATGTAAATTTACTAAATTGCCCAAAATGTAACCCAAACTCGCAGCATTTCCAGGCATCATTTGTTTGTTCCTACAACCCACTTTCATCTGCATCCTTTGAAAGTTGAACCAATATCAGCTTTAAACCAAAGGACAGAGGGGTCTGATGGGATATTGGGCAGGAATTGTTCCCTGGCAGGGTGGGCAGGCCCTGGCACAGGGTGCCCAGAGCAGCTGTGGCTGCCCCTGGATCCCTGGCAGTGCCCAAGGCCAGGCTGGACACTGGGGCTGGGAGCAGCTGGGACAGTGGGAGGTGTCCCTGGGACAGTGGGAGGTGTCCCTGCCCATGGCAGGGGATGGGCTTTAAGGTCCCCTCTAACTCAAACCATTCCAGGATTCCATGAGAATTTGACAATTGCAACTGGAAACCTGTTTGGTTTCTCCTGCTGGGATTTCCGGCGTGCAGGAAAATCAGCGGGGCTCAGCTGAGTCTCAGAGGATTTTTGGGAAGCCCAGGAATATGTGAGTGCATATCCCATAACCCGGAGGTGATTTCCAGACACAATTATCCTGCTTTGAAATCCTGGGAATGGTATGGGATACTGGGAATGGTCTAGGATACTGGGATCCAGGATACTAGGAATGGTCCAGGATACTGGGAATGATATGGGATACTGGGAATGGTATAAGATATTTGGAATGGTCCAGGATATTGGGAATGGTACAGGATACTGGAAATGGTATAAGATATTGGGAATGGTCCAGGATACTGGGAATGGTCTAGGATACTGGGATCCAGGATACTGGGAATGGTCTAGGATACTGGGATCCAGAATACTGGGAATGATATGGGATACTGGGAATGGTCTAGGATACTGGGAATGGTATAGCATACTGGGATCCAGGAACTGGGAATGGTATAGGATACTGGGAATGGTATAGGATACTGGGAATGGTCCAGGATACTGGGAATGGTCCAGGATACTGGGATCCAGGAACTGGGAATGGTCTAGGATACTGGGAATGGTCCAGGATACTGGGAATGGCCCAGGAGGTGGCACTGGGGGAGCACTGCTCTTCCAACAGGACTTTCCCAAAGGCACCCAGGTTTTCCTCGCAGGTTTATGGGAATAAACCCACTTTATTTCACTTGAAACCACTTGAAGTGGGGGGAAAATCATTCCCAGCTGCCTGAGGAGGGGATTATGGCTATAAACGCAGGATATCAGGATTTCCTCATCCTCCCTGTGCCCATTCCTGGGGCAGAACTTCCTGTGTGTGTGGAAAAGGCCACTTTTCTCCTGGGAGCCCACAAGTGGCCACTCGAGGCCGTTTTTTCCACAAAATCCCTGCAATTCCTTGTGGTTGTGGCAGAAATCTCCGTTTCCCTGCACGTCTGGGAGCAGCTGCGTGTCCCTGGGAAGGGGCTTCACCACGTCGTGCCACCGGCGCTGCCGGAAGGGGGTTATTTATAGCCCAGTTTATTTTTACTTTTCCCCATCCCGACGTTTTCCTTCCTGATTGCCTGTGATATTCAGGGATCGTCTCATTAGCAGAAAGAAATTTCCCCATCCAAACAGCACGGCCCACAGGGAAAGATTGGGAGGAGAAACTGAGGCAGCAGCTGGCTGAGGGTGGGATAGTTTGGGTGAAAAATCTGATTTTCCCTGTGTTAACCATTTTTATGGATAAACGGGACCAGCACTGTTTAATATCTTCATCAGTGATAAAAACAGTGGGATTGAGACTGGAACAGAGCAGAAGCTCCAGGGAGAGCTCAGAGCCCCTTGCAGGGCCTGAAGGGGCTCCAGGAGAGCTGGAGAGGGACTGGGGACAAGGGATGGAGGGACAGCACACAGGGAATGGCTTCCAGTGCCAGAGGGCAGGGCTGGATGGGATATTGGGCAGGAATTGTTCCCTGGCAGGGTGGGCAGGCCCTGGCACAGGGTGCCCAGAGCAGCTGTGGCTGCCCCTGGATCCCTGGCAGTGCCCAAGGCCAGGCTGGACACTGGTCCTGGGACAGTGGGAGGTGTCCCTGCCATGGCAGGGGTGCCACTGGATGGGATTTGAGGTCCCTTCCCACCCAAACCATTCCAGGATTCCTGAGTTGTCTCTTAATGCGACAGAAAAGCAGAAATCCAGCATTTTTCAGCAGTGGGAGGGGGCGCGTGCAAGGAACGCTTCCATCGGAGCCACTAATGGGTTTTCTCTTGGGTAATGAGCACTGGGGACAATTAACATCCGTCTTAATTAGCGTGGAGCAGGAGCGGGTGCGAGCCTTGGTGCTTTGAGCGCTGCTTAATGGATGGCGGGAAACGGCGGCGAAGTCCTGGGCTCGGCCGGAATGAAAGGGCTGGAAAAGCTCCCTGTTTGGTGCAATAACGAGTTGGTTTTGCTGGTGGGAACGAGACAAAGCCTGGCCTGTGTAAACTCAGCTCTTTGGGGCTCCTGCCCCCAGAGCAGGAGCAGAGGTGAAGCCTCAGCCGCCCACGGGGGCCTTCCAAGGACAAAGCCCTCTCCTAATCCTGCTAAAATGGCTCCAGCCACCCATGAAAGCAGAAACTCCCACATTTTAGGGTTCTGGGTGTTCTCCTGAGGGGAAAAAAAAAGGGGATTGGAATGTTTGTTGGTGCTTCCAGGTGCTCATTGAGGCTGAGGTGGGAGCAGGGGATCAGCGCACTGCCTGCAGCTCCCTGGGGCTCCTGCTGGTTGGGAATGTTGTCTGGGAGAAGGGAGCGAGGTTACCCAGTCTGGGAGAGGATCTGAGCTGCAGTTTGCCTGGCCTTTGAGCTCACGCTGGTTTGTGAAGGGGATTTGGTGCAGGATTTTTTCCAAGATTCCTTGGGTTTTTTGTTCAAAGCCCCAGAGTGGCTCCGGAGTTTGTGCTCCAGGCTCGGGTTTGACCCCTCTCTTGTCATGCCAGGGTGACTTCGACGTTCAGGGTTCCACTGGTGATGCCGCCAGGGCTGTGTGGCCGTGATTTATTTCCCTGCCAGGGAGAACAACGGGAACATTGAGGAACATTAGGAATTAACCTGACCTTGGCAGAACCGTGTAAAGAGAATTAATTTGTCGAAAGTGCCTTTGGAGCAGAGGAACTTGGAATGTTTCTGCTGGAGAGGGAGCATCTCCTAAACCCTTCCCTGGAGTTGTTGGTGCTGGGGGGTGGAGATAAACCCAGTCCCCGTCCTTACCTGAGATATCGAAGATGAAATGAGAGCTTGCTCTTTTTTTCTCTGTGGAAAACAGGTTTTAATGACAGGAACACTTTCCCTGGCACTAATTAATAGGGAAGGCATGAGAGCGAGGGATGGGAAGAATATCCAAGGCACTTCGGCTGTTTATTCATGGATTAAATATTGGGGTTTAGTTTGATTTTATAATAGATTTTTCTGCTGGATTTTGCCAATATTTAACGTTTGGCTCTGCTGCTGGGAGGAGCAAGCCCTTCACAAGGAACACTCTCCCATCCCTGGTCCTTGTTCCCCGTGGGCACAGAGGAGCTCTGGACAAAGCCTGGCTTTAAACTCAGCTCTTCCAAGCCTCTCCCAGTGCCAGATCTCCTGATATTTACAGGCACAACGCAGCTGGGAAGGATTTGGGGCTTGTAAATCGTAATGCTGGGGAAGCTGGGGATATTTAACCTGATTTGAAGGCTGGGAGGAAAGGGGAAAGGTAGAAACCGTGACACTTCAGGTGGAACAGGTTGGGGGGTCTGGTTTTTCCCTGTGGATGCTCTGTGGTGCTTGCAGCCCTGTTCCCTCCAGGGCATCCAAATTGTCCTTCGAGCTTTAAAGAACCGCAAAGTGAAAGAGCAGCAAGGTCAGGTGGGATGGAGTCCTGGGCGACCTGAGTGACACCACTGCCCATGGCAAGGGTTGGAATTGAGAGGATCTTCCAACACAAACCGGTGCAGGATTCTGTGAAATTGGATTTTTCTCTCCTCAGTGGACTTAAAATGAGTCCTCCCAGCCTTCCTTCCTGCACTGGGAATTGAAGGAGAAGCTCTAAATCCTGCTCAGTGGGAGGGAAACCGAGGCACAGGGTTGCCACCTTGTTTTCCTCCATGCCAAGCTGGAACCATGCACTGATAGGACACAGGGATATTGGATGGGATTTTGGGAAGAGATTCTTCCCTGTCAAAGGCTGCTCCATCCCTGGAAGTGTTCCAGGCCAGGCTGGACGGGGCTTGGAGCAGCCTGGGACGGTGGAAGGTGTCCTTGGGTGGAAGGGGGTGGGACGCGATAATCCTCAAGGTCCCTTCCCACTCAAACCGTTCCATGATTCTCCGATCCTGGGGTGTTTCCAACGTGCCTCTCAGTCCTGCCCTCCTCTCCCCGCTCCTGGGTGTATTTTGGGAAGGGCAGCCATGGATTCCTGCCTCCCCTCACCCTGTCCGTGCTCAAACACCCACTTTGGGAGCCAGACCCTTCTTCTCTGCCTCTGTTGTTTTCCCTTTTCCTGCTTTTCCGCCGCATTCCCTTCCCTGGCAGTTAAATAATGGAGCTCGTAGATCATATAATAAATAGGGATCGACTTCATGCCAGGCACAGAATCAGAACGGAATCAGGATCAGAATGGATTGCCCCGAGGGAATTCGCTCCCTCCCGATCGATGCGGGGCCATCAGGCCGGATAAATCTTGATAACGACTGACAAGGGGAAAGTCAATACGGGGATTAATACATACATTAAACCTGGATCTATCTTCCAGCAGCAGGCAGCAGCCTGGGGAGGGGCCTGGGACGCCGGGAGGATGGTTGGGAATGGGGAAAAGCAGCAGCTTGATCCTCCGTGTTTGATGTGGAAGCATCGGGGCTGCCTGTGCTGTTCTTACCCACTGGAGCATCAAATCCCCGCCGGCGGCTGCTCCTTAACGTGGAGGATGCTCCAGGGGGAAAGTTTTCCTTTTTGTTTTGTGAGAGTGTTTCCAAATGCTGTGGAAATGTTGCTGGTTTGGCCCTGATTTCTCCAGGATATCAGCAGGACTCGCTTCGTTGGACAGGAAGGGATTTAAGGAAATGCCTTTGATTAAATGCCCTGCTGAGAGGTGATCCCTAAAAGTCCTTTCACTTGGGCCAGCTCTTCCCATCCCTGTTGAGTGACATCCCAGCATCATTCCTGATTTTTTCCAAGCACCCTCAATGCCTGGGATCTTCTCTGGGACAGAGCAGGGCTGCCTGTGTGCTGGCACATGTGATCCGTGATGATCCATGCGCTGGCACTCTGCCTAGCCAAAGAAACAGATCCTTCCTGTGGCAGCAGCATTAACTTTTTATCATTAATAATAATAATAATAATAATCATAATAATCATTATTACTATTCCAAAGTGGAGCCAGGTTCCAAGGAAGCAGCTGGCGCAAACCAAAGTTTCTTTATTTTCTCCAAAAGGGTTTTAAAACAATTTGCTTTTCCTTCCTGAAGTTCAAAACAGCCAGAGGAGCAGGGTGCAGAGAATAAATCAGACACCAGGAGGTCGAGGCTCCTCAGTTCATCCCCGTGCACCCAACCCTCCCTCTCGGAGCCGATTCTGAGCGCATCCTTTCCGAAGGCAGCGAGTGGCACCTGGAGCAAGGAGTTTTTTCGGATGACTTGTTTGCAAGCCCAGCTTTAGCTAAGCCCCAGGGGCTGCTTTGCATTCACCTGGCTCCGAGCTCTTCTCCCCGCAGCTGGAGAAGAGTTCGTCTCCTCTATTTCCTCCAAATAAAAATGCATGGAGTTGGCTTTTTCCAAAGAACTTGTTTTTTTCCGAGGCGATGATGGAGTTGGAGCTACTTTTCGAGGAGGCTGATCCTCCTCCTCCTCCTTTTCCTCCTCCTCCTCCTCCTGAAGCCCTTGTGGTTTGGCTGGAGTTATCTCGCGTGCCAGCTGCCGGCAGGAAAATTTTGCTGCCTCAGTAATATCCATCAAAAGCCGGTGCTTCCATCGGCTGGAGGCAGCGGGATGAGGGGAGCGCTGGCTCTCCAGGGCTCCTCTGTTTCCTCCTGCTGGTTTGGCTCTGCAGAGTCTCCTCCACGAGGAGCAGGAGGGTCTCTCTCATCTCTGGGCCGGGGCTCTGCTGGAAATGGCAGGAATTGGATTCTCTGCCTTCCCGTTGAGGTTGCTTTGGGTTCAGCTGGAGTGGGCTTGGATGGGATGAGTATTTCCAGTCTGGAGGGATCTGCTGGATGCTAGTGCTCAGGTCACGCCTTTTTTGGCGCTGGGTTTTGGCTGCTGCTTCCACAGAACCACAGGATTGTTTGGGTTGGAAAAGATCTTTAAGATCATCAATTCCAGCCATTCGCCAGCACTGCCAAGGCCACCACTGATCCATGTCCCCAAGTGCCACATGCACGTTAATGGCTGTTAAATCCTCCAGGGATGGGGACTCCAGGGCTGTGCCAGCAGGGCTTGACAACCCTTTCAGTGAAGAAATTTTCCTTCGTATCCTAAATTTTCCTCCTGGTCATGGTCATGGTGTTTGGATGTAGAGGGCAGAGGAATTTCATGCTGGATGCTGCCACTGCTCACTCCGGCATTGGCAGGGAATCAAGGGGAGAAATTCCTGTGCTGTTTACAGGAAAACAAAACCTTGGGATAGAAATGAACCCAAAGCTCTCCCTTTGCTGTTCTTCCAGCCCTGTTCAATTTTCCTTTTTGTGAAACACATCAGGAGCTGTTGAGTTCCAAAAGCACCGTTGCCAGACACTGGGAAAAAGAGAAAAATAAGCCAAGATATGGGAACAGCTGGAAAACTTCCCAAATAAGTCAGGAACATGCTGGAATGTGCAGAGCTCCTTCTTTCCCTCTCTGGTCCTGCTCAAATGAAATCAAATAAGTCGTGGCTCAGTGGTTCCTGTTGCTGTTTCTTCCTTAACATTCCCCAAAGGGTCCTTTTTCCACGAAAATCTCAAAGTGGATAAACTGCTGGGGAATGTGGGAGCATCCAAGCATCCTTTGCCGTGCCTTTCTTGCAGCACAGATGTAACCTGGGAGCAGAGGTATTTTTATATTAAAGCATTTTTTATTAATTCCCCACATCGCTCTGTTCTCCGGTGTCTCCCCTGGGTCTGTAGTGCTGACTGTCTCCATGGCATCCGAGCTGCTTCCCTATAAATCCGAACCCGGCGAGGGGTGAACTTCCCGGGCTCTGGCATTTCTCACCTCTGTAACTGAGCGGGTGTTTGTGCGCGTGGGAACAGGGAAGCACAGAGCTCCTGGCCTGATGGAATGTGTCCTGTGACCGGCAGGCCGTGGGCTCGGGATGATCCCTGCTCCTGAGCAGGAGCCGGGATGGAGTCTCCATTGGCACAGAGGTGTTGGCCGTGAGGGTTCGTGTTGTGGCCATCAGGATAGAGGTGGTGGCCATCAGTGTTGAGGCGATGGCCATCAGTGTAGAGGTGATGGTCATCAGTGTAGAGAC
>VXBU01004154.1:65884-83336 GCA_013400315.1 Bombycilla garrulus
GATGGCCACCAGTATGGATGTGATGGCTGTCAATGTAAAGATATTGGCCACCAGTGCAGGAGTAATGGCCATCAATGTAGAGACAATGGCCATCAGTGTAGAGGTGGTGGTCACCAGTACGGAGGTGATGGCCATCAAGGCAGAGATGATGGCCACCAGTGTAGAGACAATGGCCATCAATGTAGAGGTGATGGCCCCAATGCAGAGGTGGTGCCCACCAGTGTCGAGGTGTTGGCCATCACCATAGCGGTCATGGAATAGAGGTGGTGGCTATCAAGGCACAGGTGATGACCACCAATGCAGAGGTGTTGACCATCAGTGTAGAGACAGTGACCATCAGTGTAGAGGTGTTTGCCAGCAGTGTAGAGGTGGTGGCCACCAGTATGGAGGTGATGGCTGTCAACGTAGAGGTGCTGGCCACCAGTGTAGGAGTAATGGCCACCAATACAGAGACAATGGCCATCAGTGTAGAGGTGGTGGGTGTCGATTTAGAGGTGATGGCCATCAGCATAGAGGTGTTGGCCACCAATGTAGAGGTGATGACCATCACTGTAAAGGTGATGGCCACCAATGTAGAGGTGATGCCCATCAAGGCAGAGGTGATGGCCACCAATGTAGAGGTGTCGGCCATCAATGCAGAGACAATGGCCACCAGTGTAGGAGTAATGGCCATCAGTGTAGAAACAATGGCCATCAGTGCAGATACAATGGCCATCAGTGTAGAGGTGGTGGCCACCAGTATGGAGATGATGGCGATCAATGTAAAGATGCTGGCCACCAGTGTAGGAGTAATGGCCATCAGTGTAGAGACAATGGCCATCAGTGCAGATACAATGGCCATCAGTGTAGAGGTGTTGGCCCCCAGTGCAGAGCTGATGACCATCAGTGTTGCAGAGAGGGGTAAAAAGCCCCAAGGGATGGAAGGTGGATGAGGCTGTTTTCCCACGGAACAGCAAAAACACCCAGAGGCAGCGCTCCAGCTCTTCCTCCCTCGTCCCAAATTGTTCCTCTGCGAGCCGCCTTGGCTTCGCTCCCGCTGCCGATGTCTCCAGCCCACGTTGGGAATGCAGAGTGTTTATAAAGCAATTTGGGATTTGGCTTGCTTGGCTGAGCACTTCAAAAACTCATTTTGAATTGAGAGTGGCATCTGCAGCAGGATGGGGCTGGGCTTGTCCTGATGCCGGGAAGGGCACTGGGATGTGGATGTGCCATGGGTGAGGTGACTCCTGAGGGCTCCCAGAAGGATCTCTGCATCTCTGTCCCAGCCACCCCGCAGCTCTGGGTGGCGTTTGGCCACCTCGTGACACCGGGACACGTGTCACCAACCCGCTCTGCCACCAGGTGGAATGGAGAAGTTTGGGAGAAGAAGACAAAAACTCCTTATGAATTTTCACTTTGGCGCTGAATAACCCGGGATCCATCTGAAGATGCAAATTATCCGCCTTGTTTTTGGCGTCGAGCGTAGGCGCTTCGTGGCCTTGTCATCCTCAGCCGTGTCCCTCAAAGCCACGCTCAGCGGGGACCTCTCCAAGAGCGAAGGCAGAAGGCTCCGAGCGTGCCCCGGGCGCCGCTCTTTGTGCTGCCCGAATGGGGAGCGATTGAGGAGCGAGGAGAAGCGGGACTGTTGAGCTGTGCCATGAAAAGGTTCTGCAGGTGGTGGCTGAATGGGCTCAGGTGCTGCACAAAAGGTATCAGCCGGGCTTTATCTCCGCGTTGGCAGCTCCTTATCAGCAAGAAAAGTCGGATGTGCCGCAGCGGGCGCTCGGTGAATTCATTCGGAGCCGTTTTTCATCGAGGGGAGGGGAGAAGCACCAGGGCTGCTTCCAGGGTCTGAGGAGCAGAGGTGACAGGGACGTGTCCTGGTGCCACCACCCCGGCTCTGGCTGCTCTCCTCTCCTGCAGCTGGGAAGGATTTGGAAATCCTGCAAATGAAGTGGAAAGATGGGAATCTCAGCAGCAAAGGGCTGCGAGCTCCACTCTCGGGGTTATCTCAGCGGTTCAGATAGGCAGAAATGGGAGGATTTTCCTCTAAACAACCCTTTCCCAGAAAACCAGCTGATCTTAACTGGCTTTAGGGCTGCAATCCAGCCCCGTTCCAGCGCTAATCCACTCATTGCATTTCCAGTGTCAATTTGTGACCAATTCAGATCACAGGCAACTGGCCGTAAAATGATTTTCTCCGGGAGGAAACTTGTGGTGTTGGGAAGGGCTGGGGGAAACTCCTGTGTGTGCAGGCAGGTCACGGGGGTGGCACAAGGCTGTTGTGTGACAGAGCTTAAAGCTTGGTGGGTTCATGCAGCAAATTGGAGCAGAAAAATAAAGGTGGTGGAAAGAGAATTTGTGCCCGTTGTTATTCTGCACATTTTGATTCACTCCAGTTAAAGAAACCCGAGGATTTTATCACTGATTTCCAAGTGCTCAGATCTAATCTCCAGCAAATTCTTATTTGACTGCAGCCAAAACGTTGCAGGAGGGGGGGAGATGGTTCAGAGGGAGCGTGCTGTATCAGAGCCGCCTCGGGGCTAAATCCAGCTGGCATGCTCAGGGATGTGCTGGGACACCTGAGCAAGGAAAACCATCCCTGAGGAGGTGCCCTGAATCCCCCCTGCAGCTCTCCTGTGCCCAGCAGGACAATTTCCCCAGTGAGGAAATATTTGGAAGAGTGCCGTTGTCTGTCCAAAACTGTGGGGTGTGGGATTGATCCCATTCCTGTTTCACTGCTTGTCCTGAGAATTCTTCTTTCTGCCCGTGGAGCTTCTGGCTCAGGAGCAGAAGGATCCTTTGCATCCGTGAGCTTCTGGTGTTTGGGGTTCTCCTGGGTTTCAGGGACTCATGGAATGGTTTGGGTAGGAAGGGACCTTAAAGCTCATCTGTTCCACCCATCCCATGGGCAGGGACCTCTTCCATTATCCCGGGCTGCTCCAGGCCCCATCCAAGGGTGTCCCTGCTATGGCACAGGGCTGGAATTATATGGCCCATAAAGTCCCTTCCAACCCAAACCATTCTATGATTCTCTTTTGTGATTCTGCGATGATTTTCACCCAAAAGGGACAAAACCTCTCCCGGGGATGAATCCAAACCAGTGCGTGCTGGAATTCCCCAGGCAGGAGGAGCTGGGCGAGGGGAAAGCAGCGGAGCCAAGCTGGGGGAGAGCAGAATGAAACCCTGGAACTTTTAATTTGTTAACCAGAACAAAATCAAATCAACATCTGCGGTCACCAAACCTCTTTAACAAGCCGTGTGTTGGGTGTTTTATTTTCCAGGCACAGGTATCCAGTCTCATCTTTCCAAACTTGCCTGGAATGAGCGTGGGTGGGTAGAAAAAAGGAGAAAAGCAAAAAAAAAAAAAAGCCCTTTTTTTTGTGGGCAGGAGTCGAGGCAGCAGCCACCCACATCCTCCATTATGATATTCAAATGTCAATATATTTTTAATTGGTTTATATCCATCTCCCTCCCCCCCCCACCCCATCCAGCTGCCTTTGGTAATTAAGGCTCTGTAAATAGATTTTACTGTAATTGGTACGAGAAGGAAAATTGGAGGACATTGTACAGTGCATGGAGTTGGGTTGGGGGATTTTTTCCCCTCCCTGTCTTTCCTCTTTTGACTCATTTTACATCTGTGAGCTTTGTATCCCGAGGGAGGAGGAGGAGGAGGAGGGAGCCACGGCCAGTTCTGCACAAAAACTCGGAAGCAGGAGGACCAGGTGGTTTGCTCCGGGCTGGGATACAGGGAAAAGCCCGGAGCCAGCTCAGGTTGTCCCTTGTGCCATCACGGTGGTGCCAGCAGCAGTGAGAGCTCCCTCCCAGTATCAGACTGGGAGAGCCCCCAGTTCCTGCAGAATCTTCGATCTGCCTCGAGCCAGGAGGCCAAAATCCGGCCAAAATCCTGTGATGATTTACAGTTCCCTGCTGTGTGATCTGGGGCCGTTTCTCCAGGAGGGTTTGTAACTTTTCTTTCCCTTTTCCTGTCCTTCCAGCCTGTGTAAAGGACGGACTCTCTACTCTGTGGTGAGGGACGCCAAAATTGTCCTGGATGTCAACAAGACGAGGCAGATAGCACAAGAAATTGTCAAGGTATGTTCTGGTGGGGTCTGGATCCACCAAAAAACCCGGCCAGGAGCCCAGCCCAGTCATTCTGGGGAGGAGGAATTCCCAGCCAAGGATTCTGAGCAGGACAGCTCTGCTTGGCTTTAAAACCCAAGGATTCTGGGCAGGAGAGAACTCGTTGGTTTTAAAATCTTTGACCTCTCTCGTGTGGGTGAATTGGCACCAAAGCTTCCATGGGCTCCCCGCTGGGGATCTTCCAGGCTGCTGCTTCTCTTCCCCGCTGGAATTTCAGGTGTTTAAATCCAGCATTGCTGCTGTGAGGGAGTTCCTGGTGGGATATTCCTCTACTCTTGAAAAAAGAAGTAATGGTCATGGAATATAAGAATGGTTTGTGTTGGAAGGAAGCTTAAAACTCATTCCAGCCCCTGCCATGGGCAGCCTGGCCTTGGACACTTCCAACATTCCCAAGATTCCCATAAAACATTCCCAGGGCCAAGGCTCCTGGAGAAATCCATGCTATGGTGCCACAAGGCTGAGCTCACACACATTTTCCAGAGCTAAAAACGCTTTTCCTTTCCCAGGGGATGACTCCAAGTGCATCTTCCACACTTGAGACGTGTCCCTAGAAACATTCCCGGGGAGAATCCTCCCATGGCAGGGAGGAGTGGCTGGGAATTTGGGTCCTGAGTCCTCCCAGCTTTCTGTGGAATGTTGGCAGTGGCGCAGAGGTGTTGAGCTGTCTGCCAGAACGGGGCTGTGCTGTGATTAAATATTTGGCACATGCTGTGCCATGGGAGAGGTGACACTTCTCCCCGTGCCCTGCTCAAGGTCAGCAACACTTCCACCCTGGAGCCCAAACCTGGAGCTGATCCCACATTTAGCTGCAGGAAAACAACAGAAAATCAGTTTTTTCTGGCAGATCTTAGCCCCCCTTAAATATTCAAATCCAGGTTAAAAGCAGAATGTGTTCAGCAATATTTCCTGCATGGTGCTTAGGCTGTGTCTTATTAAACTGCCTATTTTGTGTTTATTTAGACTCAGTTTTAACTTTTACATTTAAATTCCTTCAATTCTCCTGGAGTCTCCAGGCTGAGCACAGCCTGAACCTTTTCCCACCTCAGAGCCACGACCTCTCCCTCCTTAATTCCTCCTTCTGATCCATGTTTTCCACCTTTCACACACGGATTTTTCCCACTGAGCAAACACTTGAAGCATCACAGTTTAGCCTTGTGTTTTTCCCCCTTTTTGTGCTCAGGGCTTTTGCCTTCCAGATGTTCCCAGCGGGAGGAACGGCTCAGCCCGGCCCCTTTCCCTGCGTGGGCTCGTCGCTCCGTGTGGGTTTGGAGGACGAGCCCGAGAGATCCTTGTTTTCTGCAGCTGGTGCCTGTTAGGAACAGGTTGGAAACCTCCAGCTCGGTGGTGTCGGGAGGCAGAGGGACTTTGTGTCCACCCCCGGTCCCTGGAGGAATCAGCAGAGCCCCGAAGGCTCTCCCCGTGCACCACAGGGAATTCCTGCAGCAATCCATGGCCCAACCACGTGGGTTCAGGCTGAGGAGCAGCTTCCCGGCCTTCCCATCTTTCCCCGCCGATCTCCAGCAGAGGTTTTGGTGACTTGGAAGTGGCGGGTGTTGGGACGAGAAGGAAAATCCCAATGCTTTGGTTTGGGTGGGCCTGGAGCTGCGCTGTCCCAGGATCTGGATTTGCTGCGCAGTCCCAGCAGTTGTTTGATTTTACCCCTTGAGTCCCGGAATGTGCCGGGAGAGCTGCTCTGCTCCCCGGGTTGGCGGGTGCGGGGTGATCCCGCGGTCCTCGGGAGGGGAAGGATGATTTATCCCGGGAGCGGGGCCGGCAGAGGGAGCTGCCTTTTCACACAGCCGAGCAAATGAAGGCATCGCTCGGCTCGGCCCGGAGTGTTTCCTCACGGATCATCCCTGGGACCGGGCTGGCAGGGCTGGAATTTGCACTGGGATCCGCTCGGGGCGACGTGAGGGATTTGGGTTTGCCTGGAGAAATTCCTTCAGCAAAGGCCGGGCTGTGTTTGATGATTCCATGGAGATGAGCTCCTGGAGCAGGTGGGAGCAAGGTCCTGGCGTTTCTCGGGGATCCCCTCACCCCCAAACCCTGGGAAGGGGCTGCAGGGCATTCCCATGGCATGGGGGCTCATCCGTGGATTCTCAGGGCCCTGCACTGCTCCTGGCCATGGAAACATTGGCATGTTGCTCCTTGCTCAACCCTGGCACTTTCTGGAGGTGACAGTGACATTTGAAAGCCAATTTTTAAACCTCGTCATCACTTCATTTGCTGGGAACTGGAGACTCCTAATTAATCCTGGTGCCTGGAATGGTCCTGGCATCCAGCCCCAAATCCTGTCCTCCCTCCTGCACCCCTTGGCAGAAGCTCTGTAGGATCTGCTCGCCACGGGGGGCAGTGAAACCCCCATATCTTGCTGGGTTGGGGTGTTTTTCCATTTGTTTTCCCACTTTTTTCCAGATGGTGGAATTTGGATTAGGTCTTCTGGCTCAACATCAGCCGCCAGCTTAAAAATAAATTCTGCTCGCACAGCCTGCATGGTTAATGATGATAGATGAAAAGATGAGACTCAGGATGGATGGATGGATCCCCATAGAATTCCAGTTAATAAATCCCCCTTTTCCAGTGACAGACAACCAATATTCCCTCTTAAGCAACAGTTTGCCGGCCTGTTGGGCATTGATCCTTCAGCAGCATCCTGCAGATCACGTTTTCCTTGAGTCTGCTTAGGCGAGTGAAAAGTGGGACAGCATCAAAATCCCTGCTGAAGTTGGGATAAATGTGTTTTATCCCCCTCCCCATCCCCAGAATTATCCCGCGGAGCTGAGCATCCGCCGCACGGAGCTGCCGGCAGTCTGCTTGATTTGCCGACGCTAAACAGGAGAGTTTGGATTTCCCACCCATGGCCTTTTTGTGCCTCATTAGCACTAATTTTAATTAACTGCCGAGCGGTTTTTCCTGGGGGAAAGGAATTAAGGCAGGACTCCTGCGAGGCGCCCGTTTCCAGGCGGATGAGGCCGTCGGAAGCGCCGATGGCTCCGCCAGGGCGACGGGGAGCGGTGACTTATTACCCTCCTCTCCCAGCCCCCAAAAAAACGGAGGCGAGAACATCATCACCATCCGTTTCCCAGCGCAGGGTTCCAGGGAAGCGCTGCCGGGTGGGCTCGGCGCTAATTTTTCCTGCGGCATCAATTAATCAGGAAGACGAGCGGGCGCCGTGGCAGCTGGGACAGCCGCTCCGCAATCCCACCGCCCTCCAGGAGCCCGAAGCGGGGACCCCTCCAGACACTCTCCCTCCCTGCAGGGCCCTCGGGGGGTTGTGGTCCAGCTCGGATGTGGCTCAGGGACGCTCCCAGCATCCCGTGGAGCACCGCCGCTCTGGCGTTACCCCGTCCTGTGGGAATCCTGGACACAGGGAATGTTTCTCTGCCTGTCCCGAGGGGTCCTGATCCCCAGGACAACACTGATTTTAACCTCTGGCCATGGAGAAAGCTTCCACAGCTTTGGGATGAGATGAATCAACAAGTGTGGGAAGCAGGCAGTGATGTAGTTGTAATTTGTCACAGGGTGAAAAATTTAGGTTTTGGGTTTGATCTAGCACGGATGTAGTTGAGAGACCACAATGGAGGATTTTGGGTGCTGTCTGAGCCTCCTTCTTCCTTCTTCACCTGCTCCATTTTCTGCAGTGTGGGGAGCACAATTACATTGGACAGAAGTGCCTGCAAGGCAGCTACTGCGTGGACAGATAAATAATTAGGAATTGGAGGGAAAAGAATAATAAAATGTGTTTCACGTACATTTTTGCAGTTAATTGGATAGCACATCTTGTATATAAGGCCTTTGAGCAGCCATTTTGGGTCTGGCTGCCGCACGGCCTCAAGGTCCTGGAAGCTGCTGTCACCCAGAGCTCTGAACTGATAAATTAATAAAATATCCTGAGACTGAAACACCAGCAAGTCCCGTCTGCCTCGTTTCTAAACACAGCACAACCCCTGAAGGGGATCCCCGGGCAGGGGACCCCGTGTTTGTGGCTCTGACACCGTCCCTTTGTGCCGCTCTTGTAACTGTGGGCTGTTTTCCTCTCTCTGCTGCCCCCAGGGAATGGGATACCTGCACGCCAAGGGCATCCTCCACAAGGACCTCAAGTCCAAGAATGTCTTCTACGACAACGGGAAGGTGGTGATCACCGACTTCGGGCTCTTCAGCATCTCCGGAGTTCTCCAGGCGGGCAGGTAGGAGGATGTGGATGTACTGGGGTTCCTCCCCGTGCCCTAAAGCTGGGGAAAGATCCCAAAAAATCCTTCTCCAAATGCCTTTGTGTGTCCCCAGCCTTGGCAAACAGGAATTGAAGGGGCCTTTGAGCATCCTGGGGCTGCTCTGTTTGAAGGGAGTTGGGTTTGGTCCCTAGGAAGGAACGCGATGCCATGTGTGAGCCGCTGGAATTTTGGTCCAGAGAGGCAAATTGAGGCTCCTGGACCAACTCTTCCCATGGGATGCATCATTTCCATGGCCCAGGAGATGCTCCTGTGGCAGCAGGGCCGGTTCATCCCTGGCTTTTCCCTTTCCATCGTTATAATTCCCTGGCATCTGCTTCATCTCCTGCCTGGACTGAGTGATTCCATCCCTGTGCTGTCCCCACTCCGGTGACATTTTGGGAATTACAGACATCTGGGCGTGGTGTCTGTGCCGGGCATGGAGCAAGACGTGGAAAATGAGAGCCAAGCTTGGGACTTTCACAGCATTGTGACATTTTGGGGTCTCGGAGGGTTTAAATCTGAAGGTTTTGGTAAAATGTTGCTTATTAAATTTCTTTTCCTGATGCTTTGGGAAGTTTTCCAGCCATAGGAATGGCAGGGAAAAGAGTTCCAGCAGCTCTGGAAAGAAGGAAAAGCCAAAGCTGGAGGGAAAAGGAAACAGAAATGGGGAAGGAAGAACAGAGATTATATTTTCCATTTTTTAAAAAATGAGGAATAAGAATGTTGCTGACTTTTCCCACCTTTCCCACTAAATCCTTTGTGCTGGATTTCCCACTAAGCTCTTTGTCCTGGGAGCAGCACACCCCAAGCTTTGGCAGTTTTTTCCTGGTCCTTCCATCTCCATGGCAAAGATGCTCAGGAGATAAAAACCCTCTTGGAAATGATGGATTTTCCCCCAAATTTCCCAGTGATGAGTTCAAAGGATTAGAGGCAGCATCCTCCTCTCTCCATCCCACACCGTGCGCTCCCAGATTTTCCACTCTGCCTGGATAAATATCAATGGATTTTAGCACAAACTTGGCCAGAAAACTTTGGAGAGCCGGGAAATCAGGATCTCCCGCTCTGGCAAAGTGGGGTTTGCCTCTGGTCTGGCAGCTGGGTGGGGAGTTTGGGATTCAGGCCCTGCCAGGAGGAAGGGACAGCTCATTCCAGAAGGGAATGAGGATTTGGGCAAAACCGGCCAAGTTTTGCCAGGGATCTTTGCTGTGAAGGTCAGGGATGCTCCAGAGGATGAGAAATGGGGGGAATGGGGTTTCTGGTGAGGTGGAGGATGTGTTCATCCTCTGCCCAAGAATGGGATGTCCCTTGTGGGGTTAGAATCCAGGAGATGACTCGGGAGAGGAAGGATGGCCAGGAAAACAAGGCTGGACAGAAATGAGCAGGGTTTTGCTGCGAAAATGAGAAAATTTGTGTCCTGGCTGCTGGTAGCACATGTTTTCTGCTGGAGGAGAGCTGAGAGAAGAGCAGGGATCCACGGGCACCATGAATTTTGGAACAGGAAGTGTCTGCAGGTCTGATCTCCCCTTTTCAGGGGGTTTTTTGGTGTCTCTCAGACAAAGACAGGAGATAAACCCCAGTTTTAGGTCCTTAGAGGCTTGGAAAAAAACCACCTACTGGGAAGGAAGCAGATTTTTGGAGGTCAAGTTAAGGATAGTGACATTTCTTCAGCTGGTTTTGCTGGGGTTAAAACACTTCCTGCAGAGATTGGTGACTTGGGGTCTCATCCTGCTGAAATCTGATTTATTTCTCCTTTATTTAAATGTTCTTGGGCTCGATGGGGTTGCCCTGGAATTAGGAGGAGCATGAGGTGAGTCTTGAGGGGTTTGAGGAGCTTTTCTGCTCCTGCTTTTGCCCTGGGGGTGGCTTGGAAGACGCTCAGCTGGGTGTGGTTGTGAAGTCAGGTAAACTTTGGTCACAAACCCCGAATTGCTGTAACTGAGCCGCTTCTGGGATCCCACTAAAGCCCAGCCCTCATTGCTGGCAGCTCGTAACCCATAGAAGCTTCTCCAGGGATGAGCTGCGCACCCCAAACCAGTCCCTGGAGCATCCTGAAGCTGTGTGTGGAATGTCACAGCCTGAGCCACTTCAAGGAGCAGAAATCAAAGCCGCAGGAGCAGCGCCGGCCTTGCCGAGGGGCGCGGAGCCGCTCCAAGCGCTGCCCGCTGCTTCCCGGGCGGGAGGGACCGCCGCGGGAAAGGCCGAGCGTGTCCGAGCCTTTTTAATTGCGCAGGTGCTTAATGATGGTTGGTAATTAAGAGCCGGGGGGTGGAGGGAGGTGGCTGGGGAGCTGGAAGCCGCCCCTCGGTGCCAGGGAGATTTCCCTGCGGCCGCGGAGGGACGGGGGACGCTGCAGATCCTGGAGGGGACAGGAGCCATGGGCACCCCCGAGGGGACACGGGGGCTCCAGCAGCGACTCCGGGAGTGGCACTGTCCCTCCCCGGGGAGGGGACCCTCTGCTCACGGCCAGACCTGTGACCGCGAACGGGCGTGGCTTTGCGGATTGGCGGGATCCAGCCGGTGCCGTTTGGGGATGATGAGCTTTGAGGGGGGACCCCATCCCTGGGTGGTGTCCCGTGGGGTTTTGGGACACCACATGACATTCAGGAGGACAGATGACCCCAGAGCCGGCTCTTAGCCCTGTTCATCCCCATCTTTGGGTGGGTTCTGAGCGCAAACAGGGAGAAGCTCCTGGCAGGAGCCAGTGGGCTCTTCCTCCTCCAGCCCAGCGTGACGTGGGACAGTTTTGTCCCTCCTGCTGCTGAACGTGGGCTCAGACACACCTCAGGTGTCACCAGCACTGGTGATCCAGGGATTTTGAAGCCAGCAGTGTGTCCCAGGTGGCTGCTGGAGGATGTAAAGGATGGGGAAGTCACCGATGCCGTCCTCAGCCTTTGGCCAAAGGTTTCCAATGTGTTTATCCCGAGAGGGGGAGCCTGGGCAGGTGGAGAAGGACAGGTGAGGTGAAATGAGGGGTTGTTTTCAAGCCAGGCTGCTCCCATGGGAGGTGGCACTGGAGGCTTGGACTTGGAGGGGCTGTTTTGGGGCCAGACATCTGAAAACACCAATTCCTAGGCTGGAACTTCAGGATGGGTTTGCTAAGAAGAGGCACTTGGTGATCCCCAGTCCAAATTCCTGCTCCAACCACAGTGGGGGAATTTATCCCCACTTTAGCCCGGATCCTTTAAGGGGTTCTGGTGCAAAGGGCACAGCAGGAGCCCCAGCAGACCCCAAATCCCCATCACCAGCCCGGAAGAGCTGAAGTTCCCCTTAAGCACCTTCCTGTGCCCCAGTTTTGTCCTGCTGCCTGGCAGGGACATTTCTCAGAGCAGGGTTAAATCCTGACTTTGCAAGGATGATGTGGGAAAAGCCAGGTTTAAAAACTTTGGGAAGAGGATGGGAAGCAGGGGCTGCTCACTGGGGATGTGGTGGCACTGTCCCCACAGTGACACCCTCACCCACGTGTCCTGGCAGCAGCCACCACCCTGTGCCCCGGTTTTGTCCTGCTGCCTGGCAGGGACAACTGTGCCAGCTTTTCTAGAGCAGCGTTAAACCTGACTTTGCAAGGGTGACGTGGGGAAAACCAGGCTTAAAACCCTGGGAGAGGGTGGGAAGCAGGAGGCTGCTTGTTTTACTGTGTCCAGTTCTGGACCCTCAGTTGGGGAAGGACTTTGAGAACCTTGAGAGTGTCCAGAGGAGGCAACGAGGCTGGAGAGGGGCTGGGAACACAAACCCTGTGAGGAACCACTGAGGGAGCTGGGGGTGTTCAGCTTGGAGAAAAGGAGACTCAGGAGTGACCTCAGCACTCTCTACAGCTCCCTGCAGGGTGGCTGTGGTCAGCTGGGGTTGGGCTCTTTCTCCAAGAACTGAGAGAATGAGGGGACACAGCCTCCAGCTGCACCAGGGGAAATCTAGGTTGGATATGAGGAAGAAGTTCTTCACAGAAAGGGTGATAAAGTTCTGGAATGGCTGCCCAGGGAGGTGCTGGAGTCACCGTCCCTGGATGTGTTTAACAAAGCCTGGATGTGGCACTGGGTGCCAGGGTTTAGTTGAGGAGCTGGGCACGGGCTGGACTCGATGATCTTGAAGGTCTCTTCCAAAATGGGGATTCTGTGATTGTGTGATTCTGGGATTCTGGGATTCTGTGGTTCTGTGGCTCTGTAGTTCTGGGATTCTGTGGTTCTGGGATTCTGTGCTTCTGTGATTGTGTGATTCTAGGATTCTGTGGCTCTGTAGTTCTGGGATTCTGGGATTGTGTGATTCTGGGATTCTAGGATTCTGTAGTTCTGGGATTCTGGGATTGTGTCATTCTGGGATTCTAGGATTCTGTAGTTCTGGGATTCTGGGATTCTGTGATTGTGTGATTCTGGGATTCCGTGGTTCTGTAGTTCTGGGATTCTGTGGTTCTGTGGTTCTGTAGTTCTGGGATTCTGGGATTCTGGGATTCTGTGGTTCTGTGGCTCTGTAGTTCTGGGATTCTGGGATTCTATGATTCTGTGGTTCTGTGGCTCTGTGTGTTCCGGGGATGTGGTGCTGCTCCCGGGGTACCCAGGGCTCCGTGTCCCGGCAGGAGGGAGAACAAGCTGCGCATCCAGAACGGCTGGCTGTGCCACCTGGCTCCCGAGATCATCCGGCAGCTCTCTCCGGACACCGAGGAGGACAAGCTGCCCTTCTCCAAGCACTCGGATGTCTTTGCACTGGGGTGAGTCGCGGGGTGCCAGGAGGGGACGGGAGCAGGGAGCTGGCGTGGTTGGGTCAGCTGGGAGCTGCTCTGGGCACAGGAGGGGACGAGGACGCCATTGGATTACCCCAAATCCCAGGGGATGCTGCCGGGTGGAATTCCCATTGCTGAGTTGGGAGAACCCTCCTGCTTCGAGAAATGTTGAGTGAAACCATCCCTAAATCACCAAATTCCTCCCTAAATCACCAAATCCTCCTGTTCTAGACCAGGCTGGCTGCGCATAATGGGATCCAGAGTATCCTGAGGATGCCAGCCTGGGGATGCAGAGCGTTCCCGTGTTCCCTGGGGTGGGAACACAGCTCTGGGAGCCCCTGGACAGCCCAGTTCTCTCTAAATTATCAAATCTTCCTGCTTTGGCCGTGGATCAGGGTGGGATCCAGAATATCCTGGGAATTCCAGCCTGGCATCATCCCTCCCCTGCACCCTCCTGAGGTGGGAGAGATGGGTGATGAGAAGGTGCTTGGATGATGGATGGGGATTCCAAGTGTTGGGGACACAACTTTGGAGCCCCTGGACGCCCCAATCCCCCTGACGGTGCTGCCAGCTCTACAAGGAGCTGCCAAAAGCCAAGAAAACGAGAATTCCTAAGTTTTCCTCAGCAAAGCAGTTGATTGCTCCTTCCCTTTTTCTGCCCACAAACCTCCCTGAGGGCACGAGCCCAATTCCACCTCGCCAAACCCAGATTTTACCCAGAGGATTAATTTTCTCGTGGATACCTCGAAGGCTGTGGGATTAGGGAGCGTGGGCCCGTTATCCGAGGCAATATTCCCATCAAACCCGCAGTAATTACAGCTGGAAGGGTCTGCCTCCTTTTATTTTTTTTTCCCTCCCTGAGGTACAACTTCAGCACAGAAATAAAGAGGTAATTAAAGGATCGTATCCAAGTAAGTGAGAGTGGGTGGGGAGACGTAATTTTCCCTTTTTTTCCTCCAGTGTGAGCTCTGCCCTTATGGAAAGTGCGAGTTTCCTGAAAAGATGAAAAGGTTTCCTCACGTTTTCCCTCTTTCTTGTTTCTGCTGCCCTCCCTCAAGCCTGGGAGGCTCAGGGATGATCCCGAGAGGTCGCTGCCCTCCAGGGATTTGGGGATCAGGGACAGCGAGAGGAAAAGATCTTTTAAAGATGACAAAAACTCCCAGTGAGAAACTGGAAATAATGCCTTGGATGTGTTAAACCAAATCTGAGGATGCTTGGCTGTTCCTACTGAGGATTTTGTCCTGTGCCCACAGGATCTGCCCTCTCCAAGCCTCTGCACCCACAAAATTCTCCCAAATTCTCCCATTATCCAATTTTTTTTTGAGATTTCCTGCCAAACTGTGCAAAATCAGATTCCCAATTCCCAAAATCAAGGAGCTTCCCTAACTGGGAGGAATCCTTCATTTATCAGACGGATTTTTCCACCCTGATGTAATTTTAACCTTGGGTTTTGATGCTTTAAGTGGTCACGAGGGCGTTCCCTGGGAGGGAAAAGCAGGTCCAGGGAATTTGCCTTGGGCAGTGGGGCTGGCGTTGTGGGAATCCAGGCTCATCCAGGCTCCGGGTGCCAGAAAATGATGATGCAGAACTTCCAGGCAGTAGCGGGGGCGGAAAACCACAGGTTCCATCGGTGATGCCCTTGTTTTGGGATATTCCCTTGGATTTGGGATTCCTCATGGAAAAGAGGGCTTGGCTTAGCCACCAGAGCAGGAGCAGATGGCCGCGCCTTCACGTGGCCATCACCTGGTGAGGACACCTGGGATGGCTCATGGCACGGCTTGGATGGATTTCTGGAGCTTGGAGAGCTTTTTGGAGGAGAAAAAGGGAAAAGCTGGAGGGAAAGTGAATTCTTGAGCTCATCCCTTCCTGGAATTCTGCTGGATCCCCACTGTCCTCTCTTCAGCTGCTCCACGGGCAGAGCTGTCGCACGCGTGGGACATCCCTTGGTGTCACAGGATGGCTGTGCCTGCGCCTCCAGCAGCCTGTGTCCTCCCTCCCGCGGGCTGGGATCTCCCCTGGTGGCAATCAGGGCTCGCTCCAGGTCACATTCCTGCTTCTGGGAGACGGGAGAGGTGACACCTCTGTAAGGAGGGCTGAGCACCTCCGGGATGAGGCATCTCCTGGATGAGCTGGTTCTGGAGCAGGGAGGATGCTGGATGTGGGAGCAGTGGTGGGACACCTCCCTGTCCCTGTGCCCAGCTGTCCTGTCGGACACTCCCTGTCCCTGTGCCCCGCTGTCCTGTCAGACACTCCCTGGCCCTGTGCCCAGCTGTCCTGTCGGACACTCCCTGTCCCTGTGCCCCGCTGTCCTGTCAGACACTCCCTGGCCCTGTGCCCAGCTGTCCTGTCAGACACTCCCTGTCCCTGTCCCCAGCTGTCCTGCTGGGCACTCCGTGTCCCTGTGCCCAGCTGTCCTGTTGGACACTCCCTGTCCCTGTGCCCAGCTGTCCCGTCGGACACTCCCTGTCCCTGTGCCCAGCTGTCCTGTCGGACACTCCTTGTGCCCAGCTGTCCTGTCGGACACTCCCTGTCCCTGTGCCCAGCTGTCCTGTCGGACACTCCCTGTCCCTGTGCCCAGCTGTCCCACCATCTCCTCCGGTGCCCAGTCCTTGCCGAGTGTCCCGGTACGGAACAGTCTCATCACATCCAGGATAAGTTTTAAGCTTCAGCAACTTCCTTGTCTCCCATTGAGGCATCTTGTATTATGAATCAGCCATTTCGTGCCCAGATATTTAAATCAAGGGCTGCTTGTTGAGCGGTGTCCAGCCCTCTGTTCTGAGCCGATTTCGATAAAGCCAACAATGCCTTTTGATCATATTTTACCGCCCAGTCGTCCAAAATAAAAGTCCATACCTTCAAATCTGGAGGTTCCTCTGTGGAAAACCACCCTCCCATGGCTTCAGTGGTTGTTTTCTTCTGGTTTTAGGGACAGGTCCAAAAGAGTTCTGATTTTACGCAGGTTTCCACCGCAAACAGCTCTGCCCACTGTATTTTTGGACAGCTCTACCCGCTGACTCTAATTTCAATTTTCTCCAGCTTTTCTCACTGGATTGTTTCTGGCTGCTCTCCACACACACCGATCTGTCTCCCCCCGTTCTCTCACGGGCTGGCAGAGTCGGATCACCTCAGGGGTCACCACGTGTAACTGGAGTCACAGTTGGAGACAGAAATGACAAATATCCTCACTGATCCTTGAGACAACAGCCAGGTTTATTGTCTTCATCCTCCTTATGTAGGAGATTCAAAACTCCCTCCCTCCGACAGGTGCTCCCAAGACTGCCCCACCCCTTGACCAGCCACACATCTCATTTAGGCACTGCCTGACACATCTGTGTGTGTTCGAATCCAACCTGTTCACCAGGGGCTGTTTCACCCCTAGGCTGGGTGGGGTCAGTTTGGCCACGTGAACCTTTGCAGCCCCAGCTCGGAGCTGGGGAGCTGTGACACCTTCCTGAATCCTTCCCGGCTGCTCGGTCTCTGATTCCAGTGTGTCCCAACAGCACCATCTGGTACGAGCTGCACGCCCGCGAGTGGCCCTTCAAGACGCAGCCGGCCGAGGCAATAATCTGGCAGGTGGGAAGAGGGATGAAGCCCAACCTCAGCCAGATCGGGATGGGCAAGGAGATCTCGGTAGGTGCTGTGGGGCCCAGTGTGGGTGTGCGTGGGTGGGACGTGGCTGGTGGGGCTCTTGGAAAAACCCTCTGGATCTGCTGATCTCGTCCAGCCAGGCTCAGTCCTGCTGCTGTGCTCAGCTGGAGCGTTCCCTCCATCCAGCCCTTCCCAAGGATGTGGGGCTGGAGATGGGTGCTCATGGGGTGGACAAATCCCCTCCATCCCAGCCCTTCCCAAGAATTCAATGATGGAATTGGATCCTCATGGGATGGACACATCCCCTCCATCCAGCCCTTCCCAAGAATTCAATGATGGAGTTGGATCCTCATGGGATGGACAAATCCCCTCCATCCTGGCCCTTCCCAAGGACACAGGGATGGAGATGGATCCTCATGGCTTGGGCACATCCCCTCCATCCAGCCCTTCCTAAGGATGGGGTGATGGAAATGACTCCTCATGGGATGGACACATCCCTACTATCCCAGCCTTTCCCAAGGATCCAGTAATGGAAATGGGATCCTCGTGGGATGGAAACATTCCCTCATCTCAACCCTTCACAAAGATCCGGTGATAGAGATGGATCCTCATGGGTTGGGCACAAATCCCTACTATCCCAGCCCTTCCCAAGAATTCAATGATGGAGTTGGATCCTCATGGGTTGGGCACATCCCCTCCATCCCAGCCTTTCGTGAGGATGTGGGGATGCAAATGGGATCTTCATGGGATGGACACATTCCTGCTATCCCAGCCCTTCCCAAGAATCCAGTGATGGAGTTGGATCCTCATGGGATGGATA
>VXBU01004154.1:83442-96728 GCA_013400315.1 Bombycilla garrulus
AAGGATGGGGTGATGGAAATGACTCCTCATGGGATGGACACATCCCTACTATCCCAGCCTTTCCCAAGGATCCAGTAATGGAAATGGGATCCTCGTGGGATGGAAACATTCCCTCATCTCAACCCTTCACAAAGATCCGGTGATAGAGATGGATCCTCATGGGTTGGGCACAAATCCCTACTATCCCAGCCCTTCCCAAGAATTCAATGATGGAGTTGGATCCTCATGGGTTGGGCACATCCCCTCCATCCCAGCCTTTCGTGAGGATGTGGGGATGCAAATGGGATCTTCATGGGATGGACACATTCCTGCTATCCCAGCCCTTCCCAAGAATCCAGTGATGGAGTTGGATCCTCATGGGATGGATATATCTCAACCCTCATCTCAACCCTTCCCAAGAATCCAGGGGTGGATTCCTCATGGGGTGGATACATCCCCTCCATCCTGGCCCTTCCCAAGGACGTGGGGATGGAGATGGGTGCTCCTGAGGTGGACACCCCCCTTCATCCCAGCCCTTCCCAAGTGATGGAGATGGATCCTCATGGGTTGGGCACACTCCCTCCATGCCAGCCTTTCATAAGGATGTGGGGATGCAAACGGAATCCTCGTGGGATGGACACGTCCCCTCCATCCAGCCCTTCCTAAGGATCCAGTGATGGAGTTGGATCCTCATGGGATGGATACATCCCCTCCATCCAGCCCTTCCTAAGGACATGGAGATGCAAATGGGATCCTCATGGGATGGATACATCCCCTCCATCCAGCCCTTCCCAAGAATCCAGTGATGGAAATGGGATCCTCATGGGACGGACAAATCCTCTCCATCCCAGCCCTTCATGAGAATCCAGGGATAGAAATGGGATCCCCATGGGATGGATACATCCCCTCCAGGGATGGGGTGATGGGATCAGGGTCCTTGTGGCGGGGCCGTTGGGGTGAGGGTTGTGGTGGGAGCGGGACGGGCTGGATTCCCGCCGGGAGAGGCCCTGGCCGGTTCCTCACGCGCTGTCCCCTGGCTCCAGGACATCCTGCTGTTCTGCTGGGCCTACGAGCAGGAGGAGAGGCCCACCTTCACCAAGCTCATGGACATGCTGGAGAAACTGCCAAAGCGCAACCGCCGCCTTTCCCACCCGGGGCACTTCTGGAAGTCGGCAGAGTGAGTCCCCATCCCTTTCCCAATTTAATTGGGAAATTAAATTCCCAAATTCAATGGATTTCATGGGAATGCCCTGCCCAGGGACCCTTCCCACACCCTTCCAGCCCGGTCCCTTCTTCTCCCGCGGCCAAATCCTGCTCCATTCTGTGCCTTTGCTCGGTCACATCCCTCTCCTGCAGAGACGGCGTCACTGGGTCCCCAGTTGGGATTTCGGGATCTGCCCTGTTGGGAACAGCAGGCAAAACGTGGAGCAATCACTTAGAAACTCATTTTCCTCCCTGGAATTTGTCATATTGTGACAAATAGAACCAGAGTCTCGCCCGTGTGGGGGCGGCGTTCACGGGGGGGATTTTTCCTGCTCCCAGCGTGCATCCCCGGAGGCTGGAAATGGGAATGGATGGAGAGAAGGGGATGTGAGTTCAGCGAGAGAAGTGAGGACATTTTGGGGGCTTCGGGAATCGCTCTTGGTCCTTATAGAGGCTCGGAGATGCCGATTTCTCCCTCTGCTGATAACAAACTGCCCTTCTTCCCTATCTGGGCGGCCCCAGGAGCGTCGGGAATGTCCCCGGTGCCACTCCCTGGCCCTGGGGGCTGCCGGGAGCAGCGCAAGGCGGCCCCCAAAACACCCGGAACGGGGGGTGTTAATTAGGGAGTTAATTCGGAACGGGGGGTGTTAATCAGGAGGGGAGTCAATTCGGAACGGGGGGATGTTACTTAGGGAGTTAATTCGGAACGGGGGGTGTTAATCAGGAGGGGAGTCAATTCCCGAGCCACGCTCCAAGCGGGCACCGCGGCGGCTCTGGCAGCCGAGCAAGGAATCCTGAAGGATGCTGAAGGATGCCGAAGGATGCTGGGCCCCGAGGCAGCTGCGGAATCGCTCCGCTGGCTTTCGGGAATGTTTTTCCAATCACTGAGCCACGCTCTGCTAGCCCTGGGCTGGGGCTGCCCCGCAGCTCCCTGTTAATTAAGGGCCCAATCTTCTGCTAATCAGGATGTTCCAGCTCGGCTTTCCGTGGGAGCGGGTTCCTTCCACCGGGACTCGGCTCTGGCCGCTGTTCGTGCTCGGTCCTGCCTTCCCCGCGGAGTCCGGGGATCCCGGCCGCGCCAGGGACGAGCTGGCTGTGCACCCTCAGGCTCTGCCGTCCCTGGATCCGAGGGCTCGGGGCACAAACCCCCGCGGGATCCCGGCTGCGCAGGGCTGGGGGTGGCACCCGAGGAGCCCTTTCCCCTCGGGATGATGCTCCAGGAGCCGGGCAGGGATGGTGGGGAGGTGCAGGGGGTCACGGCTGGTTTTGGGGGCAGCTCCGTGGCAAAGCTGTTCCTTGGAGGGATTTTTCCCGAAGATCTCCCCTGCAAACCCCCTCGTTTCCGCGGGAGGAGGCGGCCGGTGCTGACTCTGCTCCTTGTGTCCCTTCCAGGCTGTGACGGGAGGAGTTAAGGGACGGTGCCTTCCTCCCCCAGCGGGTCTCCTCTTCCTCTCCGCTTCCCACCCTGCGCTACGGAGGAGCAGCGGGGCCGACAGCGGGCCGGGAACGGGACTCTTCCCCCGCAGCGTTTCATCACCCGGGAATCCTCTCGGCGCGGGCGGGAGGAGCCGGAGCGGCCCCGGAGCGCCCGGCTGCGGTGGGACGGGGACAGCGGGCGGCTCTCCGAGCACACGCGGTGGCTCTGGGGACAGTCCCCCCGCGAGCAGGGGTGGCCCACAGGACAATGACTTCGATTTATCCCCAGGGCTCCTCTGATCCCGATCCAGTGCTCACGACGACGCTCGGTTGGGGAGGGCTTGTTCTCGGTTCTCTGTGGGTTTATTTAATTCCCTTTATTTATTTCTTTGCGGTTTTGTCATGAAAAAAAAAAAGGGGGAACGTGGCTGATTCATGAGTTTATCCCCGGATCCTGCGGGGCCGGGGAGTGCCACTGCCATTAGCTGCCCCCCGCGGGGAAATGCATCTGTCCCGCTCCCCCCGCGCCCCCGCAGCCCCTTCGCGGGCAGCGCTGACCTTTCACAAGTGGCTTCTCTCCCTCCCAGCCGCGGCCACTTATGTGTCCCCCGCGGGTCTCCCTCCCCGCGGGGCTCATTCCACATTCCCGTTAATTTATCCGCTTTTCCCGGCGTGTGTCTCATCCGCCAGCGCTGCCCTCTCACTCTCCCGCCGCTGCCCTGCTCCTGGCTTTGCTCCTCGCTCCCAAAACCCGGGTTTGGGGATGCTCTGGGGCTGGGCACTGCAGGGCGGCTGGAATTGGGATCCATCCTCGCTCCGTGGCCTTCCCGGGCTCGTTCCTCCAGCTGGGACTGCAGACAGGCTCTGGTTGTACAGAGCATCTCCCGGCCCCACGCCCGAGACCGCTTCCCCCCACGTGCTCATCGGCCAAATCCCAGAATTTCCCCCAAAAATCCCCTCTGTGCCACCCGAATTCCACGTGGTGGCATTCCCCTCTCCCCCAGCTCGGATGGGCTCTCCAGCCCCTCAGATGAGCTGTCAGATGAGAGCAAATCGCATTCCCAGGCTCTCATGGAGCATAATTGCTTGACAGGAACCATCCCGGATAATTCAATTGTAGTCTCAGTTCGCTTTAATTTGGAGCCGTGACGAGGCTTTGCAAACTTAACCAGCCCTGGTTTGTCTGGCTGCTCCTCCAGCTCCTCCTCGCTGGTGTTGGAGGTGCTTTAGCATAAGTAAATGAAGATTAGAAACTTAATTGCAGCTGGGATGAGATGGGATTTTAATTGTGGGGGTATTGAAATGCCCACAACGTGCATGTGTGGAAATCCCAAGGTGGGCAGGAGCAGGGAGGGGTGGATCCAGCCCCAGGAAGGATCTGGGGGATCTCCTGCTGATGTTTTTGGGATGTGCAGTCACATTGCTCTCGGGGAGGCAGTGCTGGGACGGGGCAGGATGGCTTTTGGGGCTGAGGCCGAGTGGGATGGGCAGGCTGAGCCCTCGTTCGGGTTAATGGCTCTCTGCTCCAGCAGCACAGTTTGGAGTCGGGGCTCATCCCCTCATCCCATCCCCTCATCCCCCTGTTCCCTCTCCTCCTGCCCCAGCCCAGCCCGCAGCACCGAGGGCCTGAGCCGTCCCTGCTCCCCTCCTGCTGCGCACACATGCCACAAACGTTGCACTAAAACCTCGGAGCCTCTCTGAGCTTTCACCAATGCCTTCACCCGTGCTGCTCTGGGCTCTGGGGGAGGCAGGACATCCCCCTTCCTCAGGTTCTGGGTGCTGGGGGGGCACGGGGAGGTGTCACCACCCCCCAACCCCGTCCAGAGGAGCGGTGGCCGGTGTCCTGCTGGATGTGGGGTTTGGTTTCGGAGGAGCTGGGAACTGCGCAGGTGAGCAGGAGAGAGGGGAAGGTGCTGGAAGGAGGAAGAAGGTGACCCCAGGGGTGGAACCTGCTGGATGTTGTATGGACTCAGGGTGGAAGGGACAATGTCTGTCTTGGGGTCACTGTGGGTTTGTTCCCCGTGTCCCAAGTCCTCGCCTGGCCTGGGAAGTCTCCTTTGATGTGTCCCCCGTGGGGTCTCCCAGCTGCTGGCACACACCTGATGGATTTTATCGGCCAGGAGCCGAGGGAACAGTGATCTGATGGGTGTGGGGTTGGTTCCCCTGTGCTGTCAGGGCCTCACTCAGCCAGAAAACCATGGAATGGGCTGGGTGGGAAAGGAACTTACACCCCATCCCACCCCATCCCACCCCATCCCACCCCATCCCCCCCCATCCCACCCCATCCCATCCCATCCCTGCCACGGCAGGGACACCTTCCTCCATCCCAGCCTGGCCTTGGGCACTGCCAGGGATCCAGGGACAGCCCCAGCTGCTCTGGGAATTCCATCCCAGTGCCTCTCCACCCTCACAGAGAACAATTCCTTCCCAATATCCCATTTAACTCTGCCCTCTTCCACTTTAAAGCCATTCCCCTTGTCCTGTCTCATTCCCCCTTGGCCACACCTTTCTCCACTGAATTTTGGGCATCTGGAAGAAACTAAATATTCCTACAGCCACCCTCTCCCTCCTCTCCCTCCTCTCCCCTCTCTCCCCTCTCCGTGGTGTCTCAGCCACAGGCACAGCACAATGGTACCGATGGAGAAAGAGCTGTCCTGAATTTATCCCAAATGAGCTCCGAGGAGCAGCTCCTTCCCTCCCGTTCAGGCAGCCACATTATTTCCATCATTCCTTCTTATTTTTAAAGCCTTCATTATTAAAAAAACCCCCGCCCACCAACCAACAAATCTTATTTTTGTTGTTGTTGTTGCTGTTTGGGTTTTTTTTTGACTCTGCCTTTGCAAAGGAGTTTTTTGGGTTTTTTTTGGCCCAGTTTATAAATACCCAGCGCTTCGGCGGGAAGGGAAATCAGGAGAAGCTCTGCACAGTAGCCTCTGGTAGGAGCTGAAGGAGGGAGAGGATCCATCCAGAGGCTGGTTTAGCTGAGAGCCAGCAGAGAACCGAGGCTGCTTCCAGCCGCGCTGGGCAGAGCTGGGCGGAGCTCAGCGCCGCCTTCCAGATGCAGGAGCCACCCCGGCCCCGGTGAAGCTCTCCCGGCCCCGGTGAAGCTCTCCCGGCCCCGGTGATGCTCTCCAAGCCCAGCCCTGCAGCTCTCGTGCTCCCATCACGCTCCCAGGCTCTTCCCAGCTCCCTGACTTTGCTGCTGCCGGAGGTTTTTTGCAGCATTTTGATGCTGATGGGGACACCGCGTTTGGGGCTGGGTCCTGTGGACCCTCCCAGAGGTGGGAGAGGTGGCCCCAAAGCTCCCTGTCCTCCCTTGGCTGCTGAAGGATGGTCCCTGCTCTGCCTTTTTGTTCCATTTCCCTTCCCCACGAATTCCCACATCCTCGCTGAGCCCTGACCGGGCAATTTCTGGGAATGACGAGCTCAGAGTTGGGCCCCTGTGACTTTACCCAGTCCTTGACCGTGGCAGGAGCTGGGATGACGCAGATTTTGGACGGGTGGGAGGCAGAAATGAACGTCTTGGAGGCGGAGGCGCTGCTCAGCCTTTCCCTGAGCATGGAATTACGGAATGGTTTGGGTTGGAAGGGACATTAACCCCCGGGCAGGGACACCTCCCGCCATCCCGGGCGGCTCCAAGCCCGGCCTTGGGCACTTCCAGGGATCCGGGAGCAACCCCAGCTGCTCTGGGAACGGGTGCCTGCCCTCACCAGCAAAAATTCCCTCCCAGCACCCAGTCCAACCCCTCCCTGTGCCAATTCAGGATTCCGTGCAGGAGCTGGTGCCTGGAACTCGGCCTCTCTGGCAGCGTGAGGAGAAGGGCTCTGCGCTGCTGGTGCCACGAGCCTCTCTCTGCCCCCAAGTGCCCCGGGTCGAGCCCTTCCTCCTTTCTCCACCCTTTATTTATTTTAATTTATTTGAATTTACCTGGATTTCTAGGAATTGATTTGAATTTCTGAGGATTTATTTGAATTTATCCATTCTGTTGCCAACAGCAGCTCTCTCGGGGGGAAGCTCGGTCAGCTGTGAGCGCCGCCTTTAATTTCAGGTCGCTGTAAATTCCCCTGCGCCATTGCCTTGTACATAAGGTATATATGGATATATATACATATCTCTATATGTATGTATATAGATANTCTGAGAAAGGCACGATGGATTCTCCCCGCTGTAAATTTGTACAGGAACATTTCTAACGTTTTCTACACTTGAAGAAAGTAATTTCTAATTTCCGCTGTCTGGCTGGGTGCGAATCTCTGGGACCTGCAGACCTGGATAGCCATTTGTTCCCGTGGTTTCTCGTGCAGTGTTTGGTGAGGTGACAGTGTATGAATTATTTATGCCAATAAAAAAAAGAAAGAAAAAAAAAACCAACAAAAAAAAACCAACAAAAACCCAAACGCATTTGAAAAAACGTTGCCCTGCCCTGTGCTGCGTCCTCTCCTCGTCGTATCCCAGGATTTATTTTTTATGCGTGGTGGGGTCTGGTGAGTCCAGCAGAGCCTTGGGAGCATCTCTGCCTGCTCCAATCCCCTTTTCCCTCTCTCCCAGCGTGCCGGCTCCCAGCCCAGCCCTTTGGGGGTTATAATTCCCATCCAACACTCGCACGNTGAATTTATCCATTCTGTTGCCAACAGCAGCTCTCTCGGGGGGAAGCTCGGTCAGCTGTGAGCGCCGCCTTTAATTTCAGGTCGCTGTAAATTCCCCTGCGCCATTGCCTTGTACATAAGGTATATATGGATATATATACATATCTCTATATGTATGTATATAGATATATACAGACCTCCATCCTGTACAGTTTCCAACTGAATTCACTGGCCTGCTTCATTTTCTCCGTGGTAGTTCTGCAGAATGAGCTGATTTTCAGTTCCNTTTCTAATTTCCGCTGTCTGGCTGGGTGCGAATCTCTGGGACCTGCAGACCTGGATAGCCATTTGTTCCCGTGGTTTCTCGTGCAGTGTTTGGTGAGGTGACAGTGTATGAATTATTTATGCCAATAAAAAAAAGAAAGAAAAAAAAAAAAAACCAACAAAAAAAAACCTCAACAAAAACCCAAACGCATTTGAAAAAACGTTGCCCTGCCCTGTGCTGCGTCCTCTCCTCGTCGTATCCCAGGATTTATTTTTTATGCGTGGTGGGGTCTGGTGAGTCCAGCAGAGCCTTGGGAGCATCTCTGCCTGCTCCAATCCCCTTTTCCCTCTCTCCCAGCGTGCCGGCTCCCAGCCCAGCCCTTTGGGGGTTATAATTCCCATCCAACACTCGCACGGGAGCTGCAGCAGCAGCAAACGTGGGAATTGGGCATCTTGGGGGCCGGCAGCAGATGGATTTCCACCCAGCTGTGCTCAGCAGAGGAGCTGGGGCGGGTGAGCGCCAGGGGGACGGCTGAGCCCGTGATGGAGCACGGGAGGCTCCTGGCATCTGCTGCTCCGTTTGTTTGCCTCTCCCACGCTGTTTTCCCGGGATGCCACCATCAATCTGCCACGCAGCCCCTCGGGAAAAGCAGCAGCAGCAGCGTTGGCTGGTGGGGGCACCCAGGAGATGGAGACGAAAATCGCGGGAAGTTCACACGGTTCCCCCCTCTCCTTCCCTCCTCGCCATGGCCCGAGCACTTGAAAGGTAAAATAATGATGGCTCGCCATTAATAAACCATGAACGCTCCACACTCCTCCCGTCGAGGGCTTTTCATCTTTCAAAGCCTGCAGGAGCTGCAACCAATTAAAGCAGGCTCAGCCCGGGCGGGGAGCGGGGACGGAGCCATCCAGGGGGATTTTCCTGGGAAGGAGCTGCTCTGATGGATTCTCCCAGCGGGAGGAACGGGGGATTTGGCACCACTCGGTGCCCTCTGTGCCCCCATCGCGGGGGTCACCGTGGTGTCACCATCTCTTGGATGTGCAGTAAGCAAGGGATTCTTGATACGCTGCCGCTGGTCTGGGGAGGAACTGGTTGGCACTGGTGTGGAACTGGGCAGCCCTGGTGACTCCAGCTCGGGGACAGAGCTGCTGGTGGCACTGCAGAGCTCAGTGCAGGGAGGCCGAGCTCGCTCCTGGCTCGTGGTTAATGAGATGCCAGCCCCAGGATGGTGAAAAACATCAAAAATATTCCCCAAACCGGCTTTAATGGCGGCTTTGGGGGACTGGGGGTGCTTTTGGAGGCAGCCCGGTGTGGATCCGTGTGTGTGTGTGTGCGGGGAGAGGCACAGCGAGGCTCACCCGTGCCATCACCGTCACCTCCTCCTCGCCGGGGATGAATCACGGGCCATTAATATTTCACAGGCGAAGGATAAACGCAGGCGGTGACAGAGCAGCTCAACCCCCAGGCCAGCAGCTCCAGCTCTGCTGTCACTGCTGCTGGGTGAGCCCTTCCCGCACGGGTGCTCTTGGTGTGGGCACAGTTGGGATGCTCCAACCCCAAACAGGGTTTGCTTTGGGGCGCTGAAACTTTTGGGGTCGGCTGCGATGCTGGAGATAACAAATCCTCAGTTTCCACCAGGGAGGGTGGCTCTAAATACGACCCTGTGCTGCTTGGGTCACCCACCCTCCTCGGGCTTGTTAGAGACACAAATCTGCCTTGATTTGTGGAATTCTGCCCCCAAACGAAGCCGTTTATTGCGCTGAGCACCTCGGACACACTGAGGTGTGGCTGTTGGAGCTGGCCGGTGGCCACCAGGCTCTGCTGGCCCCGCAGGGCCGGTCCCGGGCTCTGTGGCTTCTCCGGGTTCCCCTTTCCCCCCGAGCAGCACAGGAAGAGGCTGGCGAGGAGCCGAGCGCGGGGCCGGGAGGCTGAGCACCAGCGGAGGCCGCGGCCAGAGCTGCCCTGGTCCCGGGGAGGCCGGGGGGGCACAGCCCGCAGGTTGTGGGGCTGAAGGCACCGCTCGGAGCCGGGCTGGGGCTGGCCAGGATCCCACAGCCCGGGCCGGGCTCCCCACAATGGGGCATTGTTCCAAGCTCTGATTTATGATCCTCCCCGGGCTCGTCTGGGTTTTCTCAGGAGCCGCAAGGAGCGCAGGGCCCGTCCTTTCGGGGGGGGCTGAGCCCCCCACAGCCACCCCAGCACGGCCCGGGGGGGTCCTGCCGGGGAAACGCTCCAGTTCTTCATTAGGGCTTGATTAGCTCATTAAGGGCTGCCCTGCGCCAGGAGCGGGACGCGCTGGGCCAGCCCGAGGCTCGGGGAGCGCTCCGGGCGGGCAGGCCCGGGCTAATCGGCCACTTTGTGTCGTGGCCACCCGGCCTTTAACAGGATTGTCGCTGTGAGCCAGCGCGGAGCTGATCCCGCTTTGCAGAGAGCCCCGGCTCGCCAGCGGGATTAATTCCAGCCGGGAGCGGCCCCCAGGGGTTCCCTGCACCGCCCGGCTCCCAGGCCCCCGTTGCTCAGCAGATTCTCTCCTCACCTCTATTTTTACGCTGCCCTCAGGGACAGAAACCTGACCCTGAGACTGCCGGCACTGTGTGAGCTCCTGCTGGGCTCCCAGAGCACGACCCTTTCCTCCTGGGAAGGAGGAGATTCCCAATTCCCAGCTTTTTGCCCAAACTTGCCACCCGCAGCCTCCTCCAGAGAGCCGAGCCGTGCCCTGGGCAGCAGCAGGTAGAAAAACTGGCTGAAGGTGTTCCTGTCCCACAGGTTTTTATTTATTCCTGTTTTTTTTTTTGGGACAGGGTGGGTTTCTGTGCCTGGATTGAGGGTGGGATGGGTCAGGGGACCCTGGCTGTGCTGTGAGGTCCCGAGGGGGTGGGGAAGGGTCTGTGATGCTGGTCCAGGTCCTGGCACCTGCAGGGGAGCAGTCGTGCCAGAGGGGAATTGTCCCACCTGGGTGTGGGTGACCTTTCCCAGCACCTCGGGGTGCCAGACACCCTCGGAAGGCTCTGGAGGAAATCCCTGCGCCCCCCACTCTTGGGACAGTGGTGGGGTAGGGGTGCTCTGTGGTAACCCCTGGCTCCATGGCCCCACTCCCAGCTGGTGGAGAGACACATTCCAGCATTCTGGAAGGTGGCAGGCACTGTGGATGAGCCTTCAGCCTGGCTTTCCATCCCATGGGGCAAAGCCCAGCAATTCCCACTGCCAGAAACAAGGAATTCAAACAGACAGAACCAGGGAATTCCCATTGCCAGAACCAGGGAATTCCCACCTCCAGAACCAGTGAATTCACACTGCCAAAACCCAGCAATTCCCACTGCCAGAACCAGGGAATTCTCACTGACAGAGCCCAGCTTTTCCCACTTCTAGAACCAAGGAATTCCCACTTCCACAACCCAGCAATTGCCACTGCCAGAACCAGTGAATTCCTGCTGCCAGAACCAAGGAATTGCCACTGCCAGAACCAGTGAATTCCTGCTGCCAGAACCAAGGAATTGCCACTGCCAGAACCAAGGAATTCACACAGACAGAACCAAGCAATTCATGCAGCCACAACCCAGAAATTCCCATTGCCAGAACCAGGGAATTCCCACTGCCAGAACCAAGGAATTCCCATTGCCAGAATGAAGGAATTCCCACTGCCAGAACCTCCCCAGCTCTCCAGAGCCTCCCTGTTTCCCTGTGGACATCCTCCATGCTCAGGCTGCCGAGGCTGAGCCGTTCCCACCCGGCAGAGCCGTGGTTCAGCTGCTCACAAAGAAGGGGTGCACTGCTGGAAATGCAAACTGAGCTGGGAAGCAGCCAAATGGTTTGGGTTTGGGGGCTCAGGGGCTGATCTGGTGGGAGGGGTAATTCCAGCAGCAAATCCACCGTGGGAGGGGAGAGCACGGAGCCATCCCCACCCTCGGAGCTGGGCTGGCAGCTGGAGCGGCTGGGAGTGGGTGAATCCTTGTGGGATTGCAGTCTGGGAGCACTGGGAGGCTGCAGAGAGGAACTGGAAACCACTTTGTCCCTTTTTCCCAAGCTCCTCCTGCACCGGTTCTGTCAAATTCCCCCCAGCCCAGCTGCCGTGCAGGGAGCTCCCAGCAGGACTCCAGATGGAAAATCTCCCTCCGGGAATACGCGGGTTTCTCCAGAGGCTTTTCCAGAGGTTGGTTTGCTGGTTGTGGTGGCACTCGGGGCCCTGCTGTCCCTCTGTGTCTGGTGACGCTGCACCAACAGGCTCTCGTGGCCTTGGCTGCTGCGCCGTGCCCGGGGGGCTGCAGGAGGGGACAGCCACCCCCGAGCTCCATACATGGGGACTGGTGTCCCTGGGTTGGATTTCAGTTATTTTTGGTCCTGTAAATCCCATGGGTGATGGTGCTCAGCACGATGGGTCCTTCCTCCACATGGCCAAGCTCTTTTTTGGGATTTAACCTCCCTTAACTCTTATTCCCCGCACTGTTCATCCCCAATTCCAGCTCCGAGGGTGGGGATGGCTCCGTGCTCGCCCCTCCCACGGTGGATTTGCTGCTGGAATTACCCCTCCCACCAGGAGATCAGCCCCTGAGCCCCCAAACCCAAACCATTTGGCTGCTTCCCAACTCAGTTTGCATTTCCAGCAGTGCACCCCTGCTTTGGGAGCAGCTGAACCACGGCTCTGCCGGGTGGGAACGGCTCAGCCTCGGCAGCCTGAGCATGGAGGATGTCCACAGGGAAACAGGGAGGCTCTGGAGAGCTGGGGAGGTTCTGGCAGTGGGAATTGCTGGGTTGTGGCAGTGGGAATTCTTTGGTTCTGGCAATGGGAATTCCTCAGTTCTGGCTGCATGAATTGCTTGGTTCTGGCAATGGGAATTCCCCAGTTCTGGCTGAAGGAATTCCTTGGTTCTGGTAGTGGGAATTCCTTGGTTCTGGCAGCAGGAATTCCCTGGTTCTGGCTGTGTGAATTCTTTGGTTCTGGTAGTTTGAATTCCCCAATTCTGGTAGTGTGAATTCTCCAGTTCTGCCTGTGTGAATTCTCCAGTTCTGGTAGTGTGAATTCCCTGCTTCTGGCTGTGTGAATTCTTTGGTCCTGGCAGTGTGAATTCCCAGTTCTAACTGTGTGAATTCCCAGTTCTGGCTGTGTGAATTCCCTGGTTCTGGCAGTGTGAATTCCCAGTTCTAGCTGTGTGAATTCTTTGGTTCTGGCTCTGTGAATTCCCAGTTCTGGCAGTGTGAATTCCCAGTTCTAGCTGTGTGAACTCCCTGGTTCTAGCTGTGTGAATTCCCAGTTCTGGCTGTGTGAACTCCCCGGTGTGAATTCCCCAGTCCTGTGAATTCCTTCCTCCAGGGCTGGGCACACACCACCGCGGTGCCTTTCCCCAGGTCCTGCCCCCGGAATTGGCTCACATTTTGCCCGAGGCACTGGGAGGAAAATGGATTGATGGCCTCATTATTCCTGCTCAATCCCACACCTTAAATACAGCGCACCTGGCCCTGGGAGCTGCTCCCACGCCTCCCATGGAGCACCCTGGGACTGATTTTCCTGGGAAAGAACACTCTGCCCATCGCTGGATGCAGCGGTGAGCGGGACCTGGGCTGTGCTGGGGCTGCATCCCTGTGCCAGGGGTTTGGGATGCTGCTGGATGGGATGATGTGCTCTGGGGTGCCTGCTGGGGGGGGATTTTGGGGGATGAGTGGCTGGGAAGGTTGTGCTGTGCTCCTAAAGGGAGATGGGAATTGTTGTGGATCAACTACTCTCGTCATGGGAAAGAGGTGGGAAAGGCAAAGGGTTTGCTTTCAAATATTTGGGAAGCTGCAAAAACAGCGATTTCCCTGGTGGGAGCTGCAGCTCCCATCCATCCATCCATCCATCCATC